>JASANB010006386.1:0-17496 GCA_030248155.1 Sabatieria punctata
AAGAATGAAATAAAAGAGACTAAGATGAGCCCCACGTTTTGTTTTAGGAGGTTAAAAAGGTTGCCGGCGCCGCCAAAAAGCGTTCCACTTCTCACATTATGGAAGTGCCGGGAGGAAAAAATTGGTTAACTTATGGAGGCGCTTACAAACGGTGGATTAACGCAAGGAGGGTTGATTGGTATCTTGTCGGTACTATACATTATACCTTTTAGAGATGCGCATGCCGGGCTGGACACACTTTTGGGCCGGTCCGAATTTCTAATTAGTTTCTGTTAAAATATAGAGATTTTTGTGTATTTTCATAATTGAGTATAGTTCAATAGAATTGTGTTTTTAAGGGTGTTCTTTAACTTTCTGATGAATTAATCAATTTTCGGCCTCATTTTCTTTGATTTTGTTAGAAAAATAACGTATTTATCAGATAACGATCAAAACTGAGTCTGAATAAGGAAACGCTGTGAAAAAGTGCTAAATTTGGCTCATTTGAACCCAGCCGATTATTTTACCGAAAAAGATTCGGGCCGGGCCAACAGCCAAACTAGGAGCGCATCCCTAATACATATCGAAAAAGGCAGACTTCCTACCTACCAGATACTTGAGTCCTTCCAGAATCTGGCGCGAATAGTAAGCCATCGTTACTTCGTTGTCGGACAATGGACCCCACTTGCTTCTGAGCAACGACGATAGACTCCCTACAAACACGCAATCTGTCTGTCATCTCTGCGTCAGTTTGTTGCGCATCACCTCCGGGCACGTGTTCCATAAAGATTAGGAAATGTTTTCCGTCGTCCGACACTTCACAACCCAGATACTGCACAATATTGCGATGGGACAAAGTAGAGTGTAGCTGGATTTCTTCCATCAACGGTTGAACTTCCTCCTGATTCTTTATCTCCACTTCCTTGATGGCGAGCGAGCGTTGCGTGGCGAGGTCGCGCCCAGCGTAGACCGTGCCGAACGACCCACGACCCAGTATGATCGGATTGCCAGCCTGGTCGTAATCGTACTCGAACTAAACCCAGCTGCTTACTAGGCACAGAGGCAAACCGTCAGTCAGAGCTACTTCCATGCCCAAGTTTCGTTCTTCTTCAGTGTTTAACATTCTGCAGTCGGCATTAGCGGTGATTTCCTCTATCAGTTCCAAAAACCTGAGACAGATCGATATGACTTGAAACAACCAAAGCAGAGAAAGCAGCCACCTCTTTTTGTGAGCATCGGTCGGAAAGCACAACATGAAGTCGTCAGAGTTCTCGTGCACATAGAGAAAAATGGCGCGCTCGTCTCTTTTTGATACCGACCAGGCTTTTATGTTTTCGGCCGAAAAGAGCCATTGGTGAATGCCGGTCCTGTTCTTCGGGTCTGCCGCGTCCAACACCACACCCAGACTCACCGTAGAGTCCAGTCGGTTCACTTGCACATGACTGGGCGTGTGTCTCTTAAACAAAGCCTCACTCTTGCACTGCTACAGATAGTACTTGGCTCCAAATTTCACAAAACCGCACCAATACCACTACAGCGCCGGAAAGCCGGTATACGTAATCATACAGGTCCCTTAGCTTTCCTATTATACATTAATGACTTAGCATCAGAAATTCGTTTCTGTACGATAAAACTTTTTGCAGATGACTGCAAAATGTATTTAGCCGTAAAGAGAGGTGAGCAGTCAGACGAATTACAAACGGATTTAGAGAGTATAGCCAGGTGGGCCGACAGATCGCAGCTAAAGATAGCTTTTGAAAAGAGTGCCGTTCTGCATTTGGGTTTTAGGAACCCCAAAACTGTATACATGTTTGGAGAGGTAGAAGTACCAGTTACTGAATCTATACGCGATCTGGGTGTTCTTCTCGCAACCGACCATAGGCAAAACATTTCTTTCTCCCATCACTGTGCTCAAATTGCCAAAAAGGGGTTCGCCAGAGGAGCTATGATACAACGCAGCTTTGAATACAAAGACAAAAAGTTCTTGACAGATCTATTTAAGGTTTACGTTCGCCCAATTATGGAGTACGGCTCTGTTGTCTGGTCACCTTATCAAGTGAAGGACATAAACCAAATCGAGAGAGTGCAGCGCTCCTACACTCGTAAAATACCTGGTTGCGCAGCTCTAACTTATAAGGACCGTCTGAATGTACTGGGCTTAGAGTCATTGCAATTTCGAAGGGTCATAGCAGACCTAGTCTATGTATACAAACTGATTCATGGATTGGTTGATCAAGACCCTAATCGGTTTTTCGAGCTTCCTAATCAGGTCCAATCCCATGCTCAAGCACGAACTAGGGGACACCCTCTCAAACTAATTCCTGTAAACCCGGGTGGGTCTGACTTTCGCTATCTAGACTGCAGACAGAACTTTTTCAGTGTACGAGTTTGTAAGATTTGGAACAACTTGCCGACTGACCTAATTTTGCAGTCAACATTGACAGATTTTAAGAGGAACCTTGAACGTTACTTTAAAACACAGCAGCCTGAATGGCTCAAGGGTAAAGGCATCAGTGTCTGAATAGGCCCGCCTTTTCCTTCTCGTCAGCCTGTATAGAATGTGTGAACCGACTTTATGTACAATATGTATGCATAAATAATATATTGATATCAGCTTTAAAACTAGTATTCCATCTAGTGTACTACATTCTTGTGTTTTTGGTTGTCACTTCTGTATCATACCATACTGTAGCATATCTGGCGAGTAAAGCGCAATAAATAAATAAAAAACATGTAACAGCTCCGGTCCGACCTGGGGGAGGTGGTTTCCTCAGGTGGGGGTTGAGGGGGGTCTCGCCCAGACGGGGGTCCCAAATTTCAAAAAACTCCAAAACGCCTGGAAATGCGTTTTTAGCACTTTTTTTCAGTAAGGACGCTAAAAATCACTATTTTAAGCAGCCAAATAGCGTTTTAGAGCTAAAAACAAGCAAAAAATGACAAAAAGGGCTTCCAAAAACGCCCATTTCTTTTCAATATCAGCAGTGGAAACGAAAAAAATTCGGTTTCCAAAGGCTTTTCAAGCGAATTTTAGACTAAAAATTAGTGATTTCTGAGCCAGTTTGTTAGTACTGGAGCCACTACTGGTACTTGTATTTTTGGGCCGGGGTGGGGTACCTTAACCTGCCTCGGGGGTGGGGGTGAAGGGGTTGGCCTTTTTACAAAACCCCCTAGTACATGTATGTACACTACGTAATGAACTGACCACAGTACGCAAAGCCATACTTTAGAGGGTTCCTGAATGAGCACAGGAAATCTGGTCTCGTCTAGCCGCTCCTCGTCTCTAGTGCACTCGACAAAAAAGTCAGTCCAAAAGAGAAACTGCTGGTAGCAACGCTTCTGCGTGTCAGCGGTGCGAAATTTACATATCAATTTGGTATTGCCCATAGTTGAGCTGAGATACCTTAAACAGACACAAATCTAAGCTGCCACGAGACGTGACCGAGCTATAACCAGATAGGCGGTTTGAGAAGAAACATTCTCAGAGCAGCCTGACACGCCTTCGAGTACTCCTCGGCCAGCACGCTGATCTCGAAGAAGGTGGCCACGTCCCAATAATCCTTCTGATTGTCCAGTCCGCCCTTACGACCCAGCAGACTGTTCAAGACCAACGCTGAAACCACACATGTAACAGGTCATCCGCCGATGGGTTGAGGAGTCTGCCGTGGGCCGGGGTCTGAGCTCAAACTCAAGAGGAAGGGGTTGGGTATTAAAATAGCTCAAAAATTGCAAAAAATAGCTAAATTGGGCTCAAATACAGCTAAAAGTGCTGTTTTATACCAAGTGATTTAAGCAATTTTAGCGTATAAAATTCTAACAGAAGGTGGTCGGAAAAATCGTCTCGGGGAGGGGGCCAGTCAGGCCTAAGGCTGATGGGGGCGAATCCTCCCTTCGCACGGCTCAAACCGATGCAAACTGAAGAGAAAAAAATAAAATATCACCAATTTGCTGTAGTTCGGAGGTTTGGAAAGTAGCGCCGGAGATGACCAATAAAGTAGCCAGATTTATACCCGCAAAGACGTTTGGTTGGAGATCAAAACTTTTGCGATACCTAAAAGCAAACCACCTTCTCTCTTCCAACAACCAACTCTGTTTACATCTTCTGTTCCGTAGGACCGTCTAAACCAACAAATGCCTCAAAATATTTTTCATAAAATTAATTATCATAACTCACGGCTGCTTGAAATTTCTATAGTCAAAAAAAGCAACCGATACATTGCGGAAGATTGATCATAAAACATCAATCGGGCATATTTAAACAGAATACTGCATGAATTTAATAGCTTAAACCTTTTAAAAACAGATAAGTTGAAATTTTCAATGTTTTAAGTGTTCGAATTGAAAGAAAAAGAAATGTTTCTCCCCAATTTTGTCGTCTTGTCTATTTATGGACTGAGACATTAGTTGGTGTAACGCTTCAATTACGCACCAATGGATAGCCTGGTTTAAGGCTTCCTTATCCTGGTAATCAGACGCAACGAATCTGTCCTTGTAAATTCTGCCAGCCAAGCAAAGCAAATCGGGCACTTCGCTGTAATCGCCTTTCAAAGCCTCCAACACTATCTCCAGCGCTTTTCCTCGATCGCTCCCCTTATTCCGTCTAAGGCGAGCAGATGAGCCAATTATGAGCGGAGTCTCCTAACAACCTGTTCAAAGCGAAGGCGTAGTTAAACCGAACTGCACCAGTGGTGGTGATGGAACAGTTAGGCACTTCCATTAAATCCTCCACCAGACGTACCATGGCGTCGTAGTTCTGAATGTCTCTGAAGCACACACACCAGTCAGCCACTTAGCGGCACATGCAACCCGGCTGATTGTTTGTTTTTGAGTTCCACTGACCTTTCGGACAGCTCAGGACACCCCTCGCTCTTTTTAGAGCCCTTCAATGGGGTATCCCTATCTACAAACAACCCTCCCCTTTGCTGCCAGTAACTGCAACGGCAGCGCCGATTCGGTTCCCATTTACCTACTGGTCATCACCGGCTTGCGGCGGTCTGGATTGGGCTTTACGCAGACTACTTCCAGTCGCTTCGACCGGTTTCGAACCCACAAACAACCGCTCTCACGGATGCCGGGGCCGCCGTGACACACGGGATAGCGTAAACAACCCGTGGCCAAGACGGCTGATGTCCCTGCTTTCGGCCACTAGCAACAAGTTCAGGAAAGGGCGCCTGGCCTTTGATCTTTGCAAGCCGGTTGGTAAGCCCCTTCTAATACCTTTGGCCATCACTAGTGTGCGTGCGATATTTGTTGAAGTGGTACCATAATGTGCCGAGTCCAACTGTGCATTGTAAAGCAGAAATACAAACCGGTAGCAGAGCAACATGTTGAGCACGGTGTCGACAGAAAGAACGTCCGGATTGTCCAGTCTACAGCGCATCTGATCCAATACGTAAGCCAGTTTCTCATCCTCTAACGTCTGACGCGCATGCCGCAAATCTGCCAGGAATTTTTCTCTGCTGTGAGCGCTGTAAACTACGTCTTCATTTTCAAGTAAACCATTAAACAAATATATAAGTATTACCTGGCATCGATTTGAATGTCTTTTAGAAAGTGGCGAATTTTGGCGCGAAACGAAGACGTAAAGGGAGGAGTGCTCATAGCAGCTGTGGTTATATTGACAGCGGTGGGAGCGTTGGGAAAGGCAGTGTGAGGGTCCCAACAAACCAGGGCTCCATCTTCCTTGCGGATTTGGTAAATAAGCACGCGGTAATTGGCAAAGGTCATCTGAAACCACTCATACAGCACTTGGGCCGGAAAAATCCGGAGTGTGTCTGAAGGCCCAGTCTTTTGTGTTAAAAATGCGAAAACATTTCCCTCCCTATGGTCGGCCGAGGAGTATTGGCCGGCGATGTGGTAAAGCAACGGGCCAAATATGCTTAGAAACCCTCTCCATGCAGTTAAATGTTTTCCGGTTTCAGTGCTATTTATTGCACACCTTCAGAGGGTTGATAGGTTCCTGGTGAGCTTTATTATCGGCGTCCTGGTGAAAACTGAATATGACCATGTTGTAGAGTTGGTTCATGCTTTCGCGAACTCCCAAATGGTAGCACAGGGAAGATTGCTGACCGGGAATACTCAGATCGGCAATGGCCACGTCAGCATTGTAAAACGCATCCAATGAATCCATCTCCAGATAGTCCAACTTCTCGAAAAGAATTTGCTAAAGCACGCAACTTGTCAATGGTGCCTTTGCTGGATAGATGAAAAATGTCGGATACAGACGTTTAAACAGGCATAACCTATTCGAAATTAGCCTGGACCATTTAGAACAGCGAATACTTATCTTCCTTTCAATTTTATACCCAATACCTAAGCTACCTGAAAACTTTGACTTTCATTGGTTAAACTTTTTCAAAACACCCCAATATGCAAGTATGTATGCAATACGCATACACAATACCTTATAATATACGTAATACCCAATTAGGGATGCAAGCAAATGGTATAAAAAATACCAAATACCAGATGGTATTTTCTACATCAAAACCAAATAATACCAAATAGTTGATAAACAGGTCGCTAGCTGTTTGAAATGAGCGCAAAGTCATAATTTTTGTTTTTTCAGCAAAAATATATAAGTTTTGCCTCAGTGGAAGAGTTTTTGTTGCATCTAAAAGAAATCTAGTCATTCCGAGAAAGAAGACGAGCAGAATTCGGTGGTTTTTCACTGACTCAGGAAATGGGCAAGCACGTTCTGACGCTTGCGGTCTAGGCTCGGTCTCGATAAAGCAGATAAAGAGTCTTTGGAAAACAGGCCCTCCGGAGCGTGCCTATACTGATGCGTCTCTAGGGGTACTTCTATATTTGGCAAAGCAGGCCCCCCGGGGCGTGCTCTATCCTGATGTAGTGATCATTAGGCTCGTCATGCGAAGGGCTTTCAAACGATGACCATTTAAGACGATTTTGTAATTTTGCCAAAAAAATAATTGATAATCGATATTTATCGATATTTATTGTTAATTTATAATTAATTATGATCATTAAAACATTAATTTCTGTTTGGGATCGGTTCCTGATTTCCCCCAGCTACACCTGCACCAGACATGGGCTAGCATTTCGGCTGAGGGGGGGGGTAGAATTTTCAATTCCTGAGGGGGGCTGAGGGGGGGTAGGAGCGCCTGAGGGGGGGCTGAGGGGGTGGTAAGCCAAAAAGTCCGATTTTTGGCTAAAATCAAGGTTTTGTTGCTTATTTTTCATTAAAATAAGCTAAAATAAGCTATTCTGAGCTCATTTACACCTAATCCAGGCATATTTTTATCATAATTTTCTATACAAAATTCTTCCAAAAAATTCCTGAGGGGGGGTAGCGGCCGGCTGAGGGGGGTAGGTCAGAGCCTGAGGGGGGGCCAGCCCCCCCGCCGCCCCCCCCCCTTTGCCCATGTCTGACCTGCACCAGTAGAAACAAACAATGTTTCCGTTCAGCTCACCTGAATGGAAAAGTTTTAAAGTCTGCTGTGAGCTCAATTCTTTCTTAGCCGTTTGTTCTGTGAATTGGTCCTAGAATTTCTTTTGTACAAACTGCAGTGCTTGACAAATTTGCAAGAAAAAATGTCAGCTTGTTGGCTCGCAACGGTTGTGCAAAATTTCCATTGAAGCTGACCGGAAAAAACGTTTGTTTCGACCGGTACTGTACCGGTAAAAAACAAACAATTTTTCCGTTCAGCTCACCCAAATGGAAAAATTTGAAACGCTTCTGTGAGCTCAATTCTTGACAGTTTGTTCTGTAAATTGGTCTAGAGTTTCGTTTGTAGGAACTGTAGTGGCTGACAGATTTGCAGCAAAAAATGTCAGCTTGTTGGCTCGGAATGGTTGTTCAAAGTTTTCCGTACAGCTGAGCATTTGCATTTGCATTTGCCCCCCTACCTACCGTATAGTGCTGTTTATAGTACCCCCTATTTATAGTACCCCGGGTACTATAAACGGCACTTAGTGCCATTTATAGTACCCGGGGTACTATAAATGGAGACAGATTTTTATTCTACAGTGAGCAGTTATTAATACAAAATGTCCGAACATTATAGGATTTTTGGTGGTAAACATTGTTTGTGCGAACAAAAACAGTAGATAATGCAATCATAGAGGTTCTGATGTAAGTAAAGAACCTATTTTTGACAAGTAGGCCGTAATTTTAGCAAGAAATTTCACATACTATTGTTAGTTGCTTATAGAGCAGATTTGTAGAGGTGCCATATATAGTACCCGGGTACTATAAATGGATTCACTTTTATTTCCGCAAAACCCTAAGTGCCATATTATATAGTACCCGGGTACTATAAACAGCACTATACGTACGGTACATATCCAATGCAGGTTGGTAGACCACTTGAGTGGCAAACTCACATGAACAGAGGCGTTGAGAGAGATGGCCGTTTTCTGAATTTCCTCCAGCGCTGCCTGCCTGTACTTGAGGCCGCAGGAGACGGTCAAGTCGACAGCAACGGCTATCTGCAAACGACGAGCACCCGGGTTGGCCAAAGGTGAAGCCGTAGCCGATGACACAGAGCCCGGAGCGCCCGGCGGCACCAACGACGCCGCACTGCGTTTGTGCTCCATCTGCTCTGCTCTCTCTCTTCAGCTTAACGCATTTTTTTCAAGCCGCACAAGAAAGCCAAGAAGGAAAGCCACAACAAGCAACACAAAAAAAGAAAAAGACAGGGCATGGACAGGGCAAGGCCCCCTGTATTGCTAAAATGGAAACTTTTGGAAACTCAGCGGATGCGGGTTTCGAAAGTACGGAACAATGTATATTTTCGGTTCTGTTGTTGGAAATACACTAGTACAACACTGCTAAGTCCCTCAGAATGCTGTTCACTGCTTCTAGTAGCTCTACGCATTATTTAAACTTCGAATTAACGTTTATCCTAGTGATTCTGAACTGAACCTTCGTTTTTAGTTATGTTCTATGCAAATTTTTGCTTGGATCGGCGCAAGTATTTTAGTTAGTTCGGCGGTTCGCAAACGAAGCCTAACTCCAGCGAGCCTTGTTCTTAATTCCTCGTTCTGTGAACCAGATATCAAGTATTTGTTAGGTTCTTACATCAGATTAGAGTTTGAGGGAAATCAGAGTGACTTAGCAAAGAAGATCGTTGAAGCCGCAGCACAAAGCCGCCGCCTAAAGGCACCATAAGCAAACATTTGACCAAGCCCAGTCAGAAACCTTAGAGATGATTTTGAATTGCCCCCTTCCGGTTTTGAAGAGTCGGATTGCGGTTTTTCTCACATTCATATGTACAGCTTCTACATTCGTACTTTGCTAATAAGCTACTGAAGTTTATTGTTTGCAGTATCTCAACCAAAATTAACAGCGTTGTCGTTGTTTTCTTTGTTTTATTAACCTAATTACTGGATAGTTGCAGAAAAAAGTCGATAATCGATATCGATTTCTACAGTGATCGTCTCGTAGACAACAGCAAGTGTCACGGTTAAAATCGGCATTACAGAAAACCCTATTGATATTCAATGACAACTCGCCAACACACCACTTTGCGTGTCAAAAATGGTGATTGCCTGATTGCCTGACTTTAGCTGAAATTAACAAAAATTGCTTGTTATAATCGTGTTATTTTTCGTTTTTAGCATCGACAAAACTATAGTTTGTTGTTAGATCTTTAAAACTAAAACTAAATCTTTGGCCAACTTCACAGCTTTGTTGTTGTTTTCTTTGTTTTTGACGTGATTGCTAGTATGTTGGCATTACTTGCATGAAAAATCGATAATCGATATCGATTTCAACAGTGATCGTAACCAATTGTATGTGTGACAGTTGAAATCAGCGTGCCAGAAAACCCTAGTTGGGATGTCTCTCGCAATGACAACCCGCCGACCCACCACTTTTCATGTCAGATTGGTGGTTGTTTGACTTGAGCTAAATTAACAACAAATCGCTTGATAAACACGTCAGTAAACGCAATCCTGGCACGGCCGTAGTTTAAACTCACCACCGCATTTATTATTCTCGCAGCAATACAGGTCCCCCGTCCCAAAAAGACAAATAGTTGTAATATCGAATCGGCGCTCGGCGCTAATTTTCAATTTGTTGCGTGAACATTTAGATGCTAAACAGCGCGAAATCTAAATTCTTTTGTTCCATGAACATCTACTGTGTATAAGATACCGTAGCCAACGCAAACTTCAAAGGTGCTATTTTTCTAAAATTGTCGCTATTCACAGAACTGTATCAGAACCATTTTACTTCTCCGACAACGAATGCAGTAAGGAAGTGATACTGTTGTGCATACAGAATACATACTACTATCAATCAATTCTCTCTAAATAGATACGATACGATGTGACGGGGAATCGAAGTCCTACGAGCAGACCTTGCAGTGGCGTATCCAGGATTTTAGAAAGGGGGGTGTAAAATTTTGAAAGTGCCTGCTTGGGCCGCTGCCCAACCAGACTAAGAAAATTTAGCAAAATTAGCCTTCAAAAACGCGTTTAAAACGCATTCCGAGCTTAAAATTAACAGAAATTACAAGTTTTAGTAGTTTATAATGGCCTGGTTGGGCTTCTGACCGACCAGGGCGAGAAAATTTTGAAAATTTGGCCTTCAAAAACGCATTTAGAAGGCATTCTGAGCACAAAATAGACAGTTTTAGTACATAATTCATTAGTTTCTTATATTTTTGACAGACTTTTTCTTCCTACCTCCACCGCAAAGGGGGGTGTACACACCCTACACCCCCCCTGGATACGCCACTGAGACCTTGTGGTCTATTTCGCAACCCCGTATGTACGCCGAGGCCGAGCGACTGTATCGCCCTTCTTTCACTGCTAAGTCACTTGCTTTCAGCATGCTTGGATCAGAATCCATCGTCCTGTTAACTCCAGCGGTGGCAAGTTTGTCCATTAAGAGACCGGCCCAACAGCCGTCCCGATTTTTTGAGCCCCTGATTTCAGCCTGTTTGACCACTTCTAGTGCGCCGAGACATCTCGGATCATCCTTCTCCAAGCATGCTTTCCTTCCACTATGCGGTTTCCAGGTGCAACGGTATATCCAATCGGTTCCCATTTACCTACTTACTGTCACCAGCTTTCGGTGGCCTGGGTTGGGCATTATAGCGACGACCAACTGTTTGCGACTTGCCCTGAGAGTGGATGAATGTACGAGTACGCCGCGCACAGTGGCTTTGCGGCAAAAACCACTACACCAACTGTGCCGGCCTAAATTAGTATAAAAGAATGTGGTTCGCCACTGAAACTGTTTCTGTGCTCTCACATTGCTGGTTTCATTCCAATACTGCGTCACTACCCTCGCCAGCAGTAGTTTGTTTTGTTCCGGTTAACTTCTAAACAACCAAAGCTAGGCAAGCAAAGTTCTTACGTGCGCGTGCGCAGCTGGCTTATGGCTGTGTAATTCCATAATTTAGCCCAAGCGCAAATTTTCCCACATTAGTAGCGCTACCGTATTTTCTCGCCCAGCGCCGATTCGATATTACCCATAAGTCAACGGTAATATGAAATCGGATCCTCAGCTAATTCGGAACGACAGCGTGGTACGGGAAAATGGTACGGTAATTTTGACCGTTTCCAGAGACCATCAGGGAAAAATTGAGCCTTGTATTGATACAATCCTTTTATCGCTTATGTCTCCATGCCTCTGTAGCTTTTTATGGCCAAAAGTGGGGAGGCCCTCCGTGTAGGAATAGATATAGCCTATGCCCTTGAGGAGCCGTAGCCGTACATGGCTACAGAGCCTGTAGCACAATTTTTATTTTTGGATAAGAACAGGGAAATTAATACTGGTGCGTTACTTAGAAAAGCGGACACTATAAGAAACTCTACTAACTTTTAGTTAGCTAACGCAATAACAACTTCCTTCCTAACTAAACCTAATCATCGATTAACCTTTTCGAATGTTCTATATTAATTTTTCAGGTCAACATCGATTTTTTCGAGCTATCCAAGCTATTATGTAACCGCAAACCTTTGTAGTGCATGTAGGTTTCATTTGCCGTCTGGGTGCTAAGAAAAGCATCCACAATGCGTAATGCGTTTATTGCTTAGTCTGAATTATTCCACTCAAAACTTCACTTGTCGTGACGATTGACATGATATATACACTGATTGTCTGTATATCGGAAGGGATTTCCTGCCCTGTACTATTAAAAGAACAGTTGTCAGCAAACAGGCTGACACACTTGTTCAAGGGAAATAAAATGGCTTTTCGAGCTGTTAATTAAGTCGGTAGCGCATTTCCATGGAAACCAAGCTGCCTTCGAGGACTAGAGAGTGCATCGCCGCCGTCGACTTGTAGCCGAGCCGTAATCCGCCACTATGACAGACGACCAGAACCAGACCAACTGTCTCGAAGGCGCCGCCCGCCCTCGCAAAATTCTCTCTCGCTCCCTCACCGAGAAACACCAGCTGCGACCCCGCTCTTCCGAAGGAAGTCTCAGTCTGGAAGACTATAAGCTGGTGGAGAAGTACGTAAAGAAAAGCGAACCGATCCCGCTGCAACGGCAGACCTCGCTCAAGTCCGGTAAACTACTGGGCAACAGCCGCAAAACCAGCGCACAGGAAGAAGAGAACTCCGAATCGACAGCAGGCACCACCGCGCCGATAAGCGAAGGCACGTACATGGGCCCCAGAGGATTGGTGTCAGAAGAGTGCTCCCTCTCCAAGGTGCTAGAGTTTCTGTACATAAGTGGCTTGGATGCTGCCTTTGACGCACAGCGTCTGTGTCGGCAGAACATAGAGTGGATAGTGAACGCCGGCACTCCGCAAACCTCGGTGCGCACCCACTGTCCCTGCATATGCAAACAACCGACCAGACACTCGCGAAACGAACTGGCCGTCGACGTCAACGAACGCACCTCACCAGCTGCCTTGGTGCAGTGCTTCGAGGAAGTCAACCGTTTCATCACTTCTGCCCGCACCAACCGCAAACAGGTAACTATGGCTTACAAGCTACGTAGGGCGGCCGGACCTAATGACCGTATAGGAGTACTAAGCCAATAACTTGCAGGTGTTGGTGTTCAGCAGTGACGGACGAAACAGCGCTCAAGCACTGGCTTTCCAGTATATAATGTTCTACCACAAAATGAACTACCAAAAAGCCAAGGCCTTTATGGAGAGCAATTTAGGAGGCGAACTCCACATGGCAGACAACTTTGAACAGGCACTTATTCTCTGGCAGAATCACATTCAGCCGGCGACTGCTGAAAACTCTGGTCCAAATGATGCCCTTTTAGTGCAGTCTAGACAAGGTTCTAGATCAGCTTGGTAGTTGGTTTACTGCTTACTGTACGTACCAACTATGCATTTTTGCATGGCCATCAAGTGAAGAAAAAGGTCCGATTTGTTTCTACAGGTACAGACGAAATTGGTGCGATTTTCTTGTTTTACTTGAACTCAGTCCAACTGGTCAGGAAGAAATATTTGGCAGCGGTACCATATCAGGCGACACTGTACGTAAGGTACTGAGGTAAAATATTTTCACGATTTTTACAGTGATTACTATACGTACGTATAAATTACAAGCAACGCAAATGCTCAAATCATTGCTTTGTTGCAGTTGTGCACTATAGTCTTTGTGAACGGTGTTGTCGTTGCTTGTCTTTGTTATTTATTGCCATTAAAAATGACTCTCCAAGTACACCAGAAACGTACCCTTAACAGTTAACACAATTCAAACCGAGTAAAACCCAAACGAGCCCAGTCGCACTTGAGAGATTCGACTGCTACATGTTCTGTGTAGTTCCTGTAGGCTTTGCGGCTCGCGACAAAAACTAAACATTCAGTTTAATCGTTTCGTCTTAAGCCAGATTTAAAGGGCACTACTGTAGATCAATAAAGACAGAACGCTAGGAATTTCGCGATCAGGCACTACCGGTTGTATTCAGTGACGTACCCAGGATTTTGCACAGGGGTGTGGCCGGCCGAGGGGAACCCCCTAACCCCCGGCGCATGTATGGGCGCTGTAACAGACGTTCCACTTAACCGAATTAGACACAAAAACCATAACCAATACTGAAAAAGACCCAAATACAGAGTACCCAGAAGTGAGAGGTAGCGGAAGGAAGGGCAGTAGTGCAAAATCAGTGTACCGAAGTGAACATGGCGGTGGACAAGTAGGAGGAGAACTCCTGTCTCGAGCTCCATTTGCATCGTGTGTATCCGTAGAGATTGGCGCCGTTCATGCAGAAACCCATGACGGTTATCATCTATAGCATAATTAGCGCTAATTAATCGGGCGTCACGATGTGGCAGAGAAAAGCGAAGGAAGTCGGTTATGACGCAGGCGCCGACCAATTAGAAGTGCAATGAGGGCGTCGCTCACCAGCCAGGCCATCTTAAAGGTGAACAGACAGACCAGCGCCAGCACCAACCACAGCAACGGAGCCAGTGTGAGCGCCAACCAAAACACCTGCCACTCTGCCGACTGCACGCCCGAATCCTCCTGCAAACTGTACATCTACAGCAATTCTAACTACAAACCACTAATCCACATTTCTATTCAGAAAGCTAGCATCAGACAGCTTTCTGCGCCTGTGGAATAATGGAATCAGGAATCAACTTGATTAGAAAGGAGAAAATACTGTAGTAGAAGGCGTAAACCTCAAATTAATTACGATGCGTACAAACTCATTGTCAATTATTCATTGACTTTTGCGGTTGGCTGAATCGTCCACCGACACCACATCATATGCCACGGGTACCATGCTAATCAAGCAATTACTTACACAGTCAATTATGCTAGATACCCTATCAGAGTCAGACACTTAACGCCATTTAAGGTACCGGTACCTAGGCAAGTTGTCCATGATGGACTTATCGAAATTCCTGTTTGGACGGGCATTAGAGCCGGAAATCGGCCCAGCTCATCCAGTCTGCAGCGAAGGTCAGTTGGAGTCTTTTTGTCTTGTCTTGAATAAACTTCAAAACTTCGAAACTTTACCATAATGGTATCTCAAGATTCGTTCACTGTGGTGGCACCGGTACCAGTACAGGGACCAGTACCAAGGCAGAGGTACCACACATACGTAGTACCGGCGGGTTGGGGTCAGTTCGCCGCGACCGGTTCGCCGCGACCGGTTCGCCGCGCCCAGTTCGCCGCGGCCGGTTTGCCGCGGGCCGATTCGCCGCAGGGTTCTTCCGCCGCGGACCGGTTCGCCGCAGAGAATATTTTTCAAATTCGGTTTAGCAAGCGTACATGTACTGTCACAGGAAAACGACTCTGTCGACACGGTTAACACGATCCGCTTACACGTGTTAGCAAATCGTGTACGTATGTCGTGATAACAGTGCTAGCGATGTGCTAACACGCTGGAGACGGTCTCATTGTCGACACCATTAACACGATCGGCTAAAACGTGTTAGCAGGTCATGTAAATATATCGTGTCAGCGGATCGTGTTAACCGTGTCAACGCATCGAAGTGGTGCGGTGGTCATCGTTTGGTTTAAGTCTCATTGTTACTATCAGACATGACAATGCACACTAGTAAATTTTCAAATCATGATGGGGCTGAGGGTTGATAAACCAATAAGTCCCAGTTTTTATACTACAGGGTGTCCCAAAAAAATGACAACATTTCTTTTTACTGCCATTTTCGCAATTTTTGAACAAATTGTCTGAAATTTGAAACATAAGTGCCAAAAAAGTGGGAATTTTATGTGTTAAAATTTGGTGCATCAGGATTTACCCAGTCCTGAGAAATTCAACAATATATAAAATGGAGAAATTTCAATTAAATGTAGAATCAGCATAAAAAATGGAAACTTTTCTTTTTGCTGTATCTTCGTTAATTTAGGTCGGAATTGGATGAAATTTTGAATATATGCGCAGAATAACGGGTTGATTTGTAGATCAAAAGTTGGCGCATGACTACAACCCAGCTCTTGACATAAAAAAATCCCGATCGCAATACAACGACAACATTGATTTTCGCGCCCCTTAGCTGTAATGAAGTTCCTGTAAGCGTAATTCAGTTTGTCACCCCAAACATGCTAAGAAATGTTTATTATGCTTATGGGAAACGGTTGCAGCAGTGTATTAACTCAAACGGAGGTCATCTGGATGGTGTTCTTATTCCTTAGTTCTCAGAGTTTGCACGTTCTTCATTTTGTTGCAGTAAAAACTCTGTTTTTCTTTAGTTTCCAAGTACTAGCGATAAGGACTGATTAATGCCAGAACTTTTGACCTACAAAATATCTGCGCATATGTTCAAAATCTCATCCAATTCCAACATAAATTAAAGAAGATACAGCAAAAAGAAAAGTTTCCATTTTTATGCTGTTTCTACATTTAATTGAAATTTCGCAATTTTATATATTGTTGAATTTCTCAGGACTGGGTCACTCCTGATGCACCAAATTTTAACACATAAAATTCCCACTTTTTTGGCACCTAATTTTCAAATTTCGGACAATTTGGTCAAAATTTACGAAAATGGCAGCAAAAAGAAATGTTGTCATTTTTTTGGGACACCCTGTATAAAATCAACATTTTTTGAAATATTTTTCGTTATAAAATGTAGGCTATTTTAAGCCCATTTACACCAATATCTAAGCACATTTTCATCGTACTGTGTGTATAAAATTCTTCCAAAAAATTCCGAAAGGGGTAGTGGCGGGTAGGCGGCCTGAGGGGCAGGTATGAGCATGAGCGGACCATCCCTTCCTTACCCCCTTTTCCCACGTCTGATAGTATAAATTGCGCACAGAGAACATTAACGTCCCCAATTCTATGAAAACCAAAGAAAATGAATATTTGGACTAGACTATTAGAGAGACGTTAACGGTAAATTTTTGTTGCGCCAGCACAGTTGGTCGAGCGGTTAGGCAACCGACCGCTGTGCGTGTGTAGCGAGGCGACAGCACGCGTTCACCCCTCGGCGCGGCTAGTGTTTGTGCAAAGAGAGTCGATGGTAAGTAGGTGGCATGTGGCGCGGTGCCAGCTGAAGTTCTAAACGCGCTGACTCACTCTCTCACCGACCTGTGGTCGTCGGAGGCGTGGTCTTATCTGCCAATGAGGAGTTGGACGCGCCTCATAGCCCATGACTACAGCCCCCGGGGCGCACGTCCTGCTCCCGACGTCGCTCCACCTTGCAGCGCCAGGCTTGTCTGTTACTCGCTGCGCAGATGGTAGCGTGGGGCGTCTTAGGCTCTGTTGCCTGTTGACCGTCCCGCGCTTCCGGGTAGTCTTACCGGTTACTGACAAGATTAATCGTTAAAAATAACTTCTTATTTATAAGCTGCCACAGTACATGTACGCTTGCTAAACCGAATTAAAAAATTATTACTTGCGGCGAACCAGTCCGCGGCGGAATAACCCTGCGGCGAACCGGTTCGCGGCAACCGGCCGCGGCAAACCGGGCGCGGCGAACCGGTCGCGGCGAACTGGGCCTCCCCAGCACCGGCACCATATAGTGGTAGCAGTACCACAAACAGCGTTAAGTGGCCGACCGTAAGGATTGTGCAGCAGCTGACTGTATTAACATAAGATTTTGACAGCAGGGCAATCCTTGCGCGACTCGAACCTCCAGTGACTGCTTTCAGCGTCAATAACGTCTCCA
>JASANB010006387.1:0-17987 GCA_030248155.1 Sabatieria punctata
GACTGGAATTACTGGATTTTCAAAATTGCTCCCAGAACCAAAAATTCTAGTTTAAAACTGCAGGAGACAGTTACAGTGTGCTTTTCAAAAGTTAGAACTGGTAGGGTAAACCGGGGTAACTTTGAACAGGCGTGAGTTTTAAGCGTTTTGCGCGCTCGCGTTCGCTTTTTTGCCTGAGTTGGACTTGGCGAATATCTGGATTGATGAGACATGACTGTATAGGAGAGCGATTTAGAGTCAGCACTACCAGTGAGGTAGAAACTAGTGGAAATGATCAAACTGTTCAGTCTGAAGGATCAGAGTAAGCCTGGCGCACAAATGGACCCGCAAGCCAACAACAAGAAGAAACAGAGTGCTGCCCAGCTCAGAATTACTAAAGGTTCTTCTCATACATGGGCCGGGGGGGGGGGGGGTAAGGGGGGTATACCCCTCCCCCGCGGCCGGCCATACCCCCCTCGGCCGTCCAAACATACTCCATCCCCCCCCTCGCCGGCTAACCCCCCCACCCCTCCCCTCCCGGTGGGAGAAATTTTCGCTTATTTAAGGCAAAATAGGCGTTTTTTGGCCTTTTTTTCGGGGGACCCCCCCCCCGAGGTCTTCTCCCCCCCTCCTACCCCCCCCTCCGGATTTTTCCGGCCGATGTATGGTTCTTCTGGCTCCTTATTTACATGTAGCCACTTGATGCCGAATAAGGTATCGGCAGAATAACTACACGTATGGTACTGGTACCAGCAGCCCTACCTTCGCATTGGTACCGGTGCCATATATGGTACCACTCTGTTCAGATTTCGTACCAAATGGTACCTCTACCCATGGCCATATTATATGGTGCCGATACCATAAACGGCGTTAAGAGCCTGACTGTAACAGACCTTTGGTCACCGAATTCGGCGTTTCCGTTGCTGATATTTGAGACAAATCGATATCTTTGGGCTTTACTTTTGTCGTTTTGTGCTTGTGTTTAACTACTAAATACAGTTTTGCTGCTTAGGACTTTTCTAATATTAATCGCCCTACCTTGGAGCTATTGGTCAAAATTGGCAGGCGCATCTAAATAATCCTCAGCACTATATTTATCGTGAAATTTGCTTTAATTCCATTTGCACAGTCCCACGCCGTTTATCGGCCGGAAAAAGGAGTGGGCCTGGAGACCCCTGGGGGTCCCCGAAAACAGCCTATTTAAGGCTGTTTTGCCTTAAATAAGCGAAATTTAAAGTTAAATAAAGAGGGTAGGAGTGGCGGAGGGGAGGGGTAAACCCCCCTTACCTCCCCAGCCCATGATCAAAGATTTTAGTGCATTTAGTGATAAAACATTTAACAGTAGCACTTAGTGATCGACCGGAACCAAAATGTCACCGGAACCGGAACAGAATTTTCTCAGTTCCGGCCGGAATCGGAATTCCGGTTGATTGCTAGTAGCACTTGCCGTGAGAGACTCTGTATAATGTTTCAATTTTTGCAGATATGAACGAGCTTCAGTTGCCGAAAACGTGTGATATGGAATTTCCAGATCCTGATAACTTGCTCAGCTTCAAACTCACCATTATGCCTGATGAGGTAGTTCTTGTTCTCTACATGTGGTGGCCATAAATCTAACAGAGGCTAAGCTGTTCTCCACCAGATATTAGCCCAGTCGCAATCCTTCCTCTGATGATGTTTTGGGCAAGTAATTTTTAAGCAAATATTAGTAATTTTTGGAATTCTAGATACTCAAACATACATGTAACAGGTCATCCGCCGGCCAGGGGGGGGGGGAATCTGAGCCCAAACTCTAGGAAGGGGGTTGGGCACTAAGAACGCTTAAAAATCGCAATTTTTCGGCCAAAAATCGCTAATTTGGGCGGGCTCAAAAACAGCTAAAAGTGCTGTTTTACAAGCGATTTTAACAATTTTGTGTCATACATGGGCCGGAAAAATCCGGAGGGGGGGTGGGGGGGTTGAGACCTCGGGGGGGGGGGGGGGTCCCCCGAAAAAAGGCAAAAAAACGCCTATTTTGCCTTAAATAAGCGAAATTTTCTCCCTCCGGGAGGGGGGGTTGAAGGCCGAGGGGTGGTATGGACGACCGAGGGGGGGGGGTATGGCCGGCCGAGGGGGAGGGGTGTACCCCCCGGCCCATGTATGTTTTGTGTCTGTATGAAATTGTAAAAGAATTGCTAAGATTTGCTCAAATTGTCAGAAAAATCGGAGAGGGTCGGAAAAACAGTCTCGGGGGGTCTGGCCTAAGTCGGGCGGGGGTATGGCCCCCAGACCCCCTGTTACATGTATGCGCTCAAAATACTAAAATTCGCTATAAAACTGTATGTTTCAGTCGTATTTTGGCCCAAATTAGTGCTTTTTAATGATTGGGAGGGCTAGAAAATTTTAAAGAAATTCTCGAAACGCCTGAAAATGTTTTAAGCGCGTTTTATTGTAATGACGCTAAAAATTGCAATTCTGTTCAGCCAAAGCGTGTTTGGCAAACATACAGGGTTCGTGCCGGTCGGGTTGGGTTCAGTTCGCCGAAATTACTTCGCCGAAAATCGGTTCGCCGAAAAAGTTTCGCCGAAGGTTCAGTTCGCCGAAAATCACTTCGCCGACTGTACGGTTCGCCGAAGATTCTCGGAAAATAGGCCCCCAGTCTGAAAAGTACGCTTTTTTAAGCTGGTCTTCCAAAGCCTAATCCTAAACTTGACCCTAGCCCGAAACTAGAGCTTAAAGTTAGGGCCTGTCGGCGACGGGGGGCCTATTTTTCTCATTCTGACTTAACCATCAGAGAGTGAACTGAAACGCGACGTTCCTGGCTGGCCACATAATTGTTTGTAGCAACTGTCTGAGAACCGTAGCTGACCACTGCCCGTTTTTTATTCCTAGCGCAACCAGTGCTAGCGATAATAAGTCCAATAATATAACAAACAATAGACTCTAATAGACAATAGACTCTAATAATAACTCCAATAACATAACAAACAATAGACTCTTATATACACAAGCAAACGGCCTTCACAGAACTGACAATTCAACAGACTCTAATGTACACAAGCAAGCAGCCTTCACAGAAGCGACAATACAATACAATAATAACGGAAATGGCGTTCACGAATAGTACCACATTAGAGAAAGGCAATGAACACACAGTTAGCGAGACGAGAAACAGACTTAGTGCTTAGTACGAGAGGTTGTGGCGATGCTTCTAAGATACGTTATGGCGTCTTGGTTGTGGTATCTGTTGACGATGGTGTGGAGCGCCTCGATTTTTGGCTCGATCAGGCGCATGATTGTGTTCGTTTGATATGCGATCGACCTAAACCGGCGTTACAGTATCTAGTTATCGATTGAATTATTACGTGGTACGCCATAACCGGTGCCTATGGGCCCGGGGTTACCCCTCCCTAGAGGGCCAATTTCGAGGGGTAACCCCCAGGAGGCGACCTCCAGACCCCCTCTGGATTTTCCCGGTTCATGAAGAAATCGCTAATTTGGGCCCAAATACAGCCAAAAAAAGGCTGTTTTACAGACAGTTTTAGTGTCTGAGATTACAATTTGTTGCAAAATTATTTGACAGAAAAGTCGGAAGGGGAGTGACGGGTTGGAGAAAAATCGTCTTTAGGGGAACTGTCCCCGACGCCGATCAGTGTGTTTGGCCAGTGTCCGGGGGGTATATACCCGGACGGACACCCGGTTTGTATGACATGCATGACTGCTGGCACCGGCATACACGGACAATCAAACAAAATCATACACAGCAGTATTATTTCGAATTATATTTCAGAAAAAAGAGCTGACCTGTCCATCTCGAGCAATCAGTCGGCCTTTACAGCCCTCGCCTCGCCGCTGGCATCTCCAGTAGACAGTTGTACCATGGTCGTTTTTCCTGTCCACAACGTGCACATGACCCTCATGGTGGAAGGTCAGACGCCCACGCTTGGTTCTAATAATCGCATTAGCCATAGTTAAGGCACACAACGTCCGATTATTACAAGCAGAGTGACCTGGTCGACCAGGGTCATTTGTTGGGGAGGGGTAGTTATACCCTCTTCGGCGAACCGATCATTCCGCGAACTGATTTTCGGCGAACTGAACCTTCGGCGAAACTTTTTCGGCGAAGTAATTTCGGCGAACTGATCGTATCCCGTGCCGGTCAGCGGATTTAAAATTTGTCAGGGATCAGAGGATTTTCAGTTTTGTCAGGGGGAATTTTGGACGTTAGTTCGTAAAAGTTTGCATTTAGTAAACTAGCAATAATGTCAGCCATACATGTACTAGGGGGTTTGAGTTGTTACCCCCTGCTGGAAAGGCCAAACGCCCCCCTCACCCCCACCCCTGGCCGAGACTGGTTGTTGTTGTTGAGACCTCACCCCCGAGAGAGGTTACGGGATCCCCCAACTGAACTGACTCAGAAATCACTAATTTTAGCCTAAAATTCGCTTGAGAAGCCTCTGGGAACCGAATTTGGCGTTTCCACTGATGATTTTTTTAGAGAAATCGGGGTTTCTAGCTTTAAAACGCTATTTGGCAGCTTAAAATAGCGATTTTTAGCGTGTTTACTGAACAAAACTGGGCGAAACCCCCACGACCCGCCACCTGACAGAAAACCCCTCCCCCGTGCCGGCCCAGACCTGTTATATGTATGCTCTAAACTGTCTGGCAGACATGGGGCTACGTTCAGACATTGGCTAGTATTTCGGCTGATAGGGGTAGGAGCGCCTGAAGGGGCTGAGTGAGGGGTGGTAAGGTAAGCCAAAAAGTCCGATTTTTGGCTGAAATCAAGGTTTTTGGCTTATTTATCATTAAAACAAGCTAAAATAAGCTTTCCTAAGCTCATTTGCACCTAATCCAGGCATATTTTTATCATAATTTTCTATACAAAATTCTTCCAAAAATATCCTGATGGGGTAGCGGCCGGCTGAGGGGGGTAGGTCTGAGCCTGAGCGGGGCCAACCCCCTCAGCCCCCCTTTGCCCATGTCTGGCAACGTTTCAGCTGAGCTGAGAGAGGCTGGTAAATTTTCAAATCCTGAGGGGGGTAGCGGCGGCTGATGGGGCGGTTCAAGGAATGGCAAGCTATGAAGTCCGATTTTTTTTTACTAAAATCAAGCTCTTTTTAGGCTCATTTTTCGCTAAAACAGGTTAAAATAAACTATTCTGAACTCATTTACACCCATAGGCCTACTTTTATCGTAATTTCCTATACTAATTTCTTTCTAAAAATTTCTGAAGGGAGTAACGGCGGACTAATGGCGGTAGGTAAGAGCCTGAGGGGGGTCCGGTCCACCCATCAGCCGCTTGCCCATGTCTGCCCTCGGTACGGTACTATTAGGCGATGCCGATTAGGCGATGGTACTATTAGGCGACAAAAAACATTAATAGATAATAGTACCAATTAGGCGGGCCTTCCAAATCAGTCAAGGGTCAAGGGCCATGTTCAGTTGTAAGGCTAAATGCGCTGTTTTTAACTATGTATACACGGCTAAGTGGCACTAAAATCATGTCTCGTTAATCTTATAACTCGTTAACTTATAGCTAAACAAGCCACCTGCCCTGACTGTTTCTAACTCAGATCCTGGCATTTACCCCTATTGCCCAGCTTGCGCCGAGCACGCGAGCGGCCGTCTGGTCGGCCACATATTTTTTGGGTTTCTATGTTCATTAACGCGCTGGATGCAGTAGCAGACGATGCACGACGCACCAATAACTTTGCGGAAGCAGTTCACAGAGTTTCGCAGCGAGAATTTGATGCGGCGCGTCCATCCATCTAGCGCTTTATAAATGTTCTGCGACATGCATACATGGGCCGAAAAAATGTGTTTGGGTTGGGGTAGTCAAAATCCGAAAATTTGAGCGGTGTGGGCAACCCCAGCCCATGTATGGCGACATGTGCAGAAATGTTTTCTTCTCTACTAATGAGTGCTCAGTGAGATGGAATTTATCCATCCGCATCCACCAAGGTGTTGTACTTATTTTTTAAATGAGTCCTTGAAATTGCTTTGCTATTTTGTTATACTTTGTTTTAATTGCTGTTTGCATTGTTGTACTATGTTTTAGTGGCAACATATGTTGCTGTACGGACTTATAGAAAAAAATTATTTCTGTCGCCTAATAGTACCGTCGCCTAATAGTACCGCTAAATCGCCTAATCGGCGTCGCCTAATAGTCCTGCTTCGGTCTGCCCTTGACTAGGTTACTAACTAGGGTGTGGTGAGAGTGTATGTACTAACTAGGCACGTAACTAAGCAAACAGAGTAAAAGCGCATTGTTGGTTGGTCATAAAAAGGACCACGTGGCCAATTTTGAGTTTTCTCAATAATTTCACTTGAAGGCCTGTAGCAGGCTAGGACTTGGCCAAAACAAACTGTAAGAACCCTCTAATACAGTCAGGGAAATAACAACATATATGGTATCAGTACACATATATGGAAACGGTACACCTTCAAGTGGTACCATATATGGTACCACTTCCTTATATGGTACTGGTACCATATATGGTGCCCCTTCGATCGAGGCCTCAGGTGATACCATATGGTACCAGTACCATACAAGGAAGTGGTACCATATATGGTACCACTTGAAGGTGTACCGGTACCATATATGGTACCGTTTCCATATATGTGTACTGATACCATATATGTTGTTATTTTCCTGACTGTAATAGTGGTGTTAAAAATCGATTCATTCGGTTGAAGAAAGGACGGCCATTTGAAATTATTCGTAAAAATGCAAAAACTGCTCTTTCTGTGGTCAATACTGTACTAATACAGTCAGTCAGGCACTTAACGCCGTTTATGGTACCGACACCATACAAGGTGCCGGTACCATATATGGTACGAAATTTGAACTAAGTGGTACCATATTATGGCACCGGTACCGGTACCGGTAACAATGCGAAGGTAGGGGTACGATATGGTGTCGGCGTTAAGTGTCTGACCGAACTAAGGGAAGAGAGCTGTTTAAGGGTTATTACCGGAATGGCAAGTTCGTGTTCAGTTTCACGGTGGGAGCGAGTTACCCGCACGAACCTCCGAAGGTCAAGTGCACCACTCAAGTCTACCACCCTAACATCGATTTGGAAGGAAACGTCTGTCTCAACATACTCAGGTCTCTACCTTTATTATCTGTTGAACGCTATCACTGTACAGTCGTTCACTTAACGCCCTTTAAGGTACCATAACAGAGACCGAAGAAGTACTAAGCTGCTTAGTACTAGTACCATACCATGCCACATCTTATGCGGTTGCGTTTATTTGTCATTGCCAACCGAGATCGGGCAGACATGTAAAGTGGGGGGTCAGCGGAATCGGCCGGCATGGTGTGCGTTGGACATCCCTATGACCCCAAAGTAAAACCCTAAAACAGTTCCGCCCAACTCCCTCTGGGTAGCCAGCAATGGCCATCAGCGGTTCTCTCCGATCCCACTATTTTCCATAGTAAAACTCGAAAACACACCAAACAAAAATGAATGTTTCTCTGGGGGGATACCTCGCTCAGGCACGTGCTATGCAGCATTCGAAAGTTCACATCATGAGCTTTCAGAATCTGTAATAAAATTTGTGGCGATTTTTGTTATTTCAAAAATAATCCATCCCGAAATATATGGACTGATCACGCTTTCGTCAGTTTTTATGGAAATGAGAGTTTCTCTGGGGGCCTACCTCGCTCAGACATGTGCCATGCAGCGTTTGAAAGCCAACATCATGAGCTTTCAGAATCTGTAATAAAATTTGTGGCGATTTTTGTTATTTCAAAAATAATCGATCCCGAAATATCGACTGATCACGATTTCGTCAGTTTTTATGGAAATGAGAGTTTCTCTGGGGGCCTACCTCGCTCAGACATGTGCCATGCAGCGTTTGAAAGCCAACATCATGAGCTTTCAGAATCTGTAATAAAATTTGTGGCGATTTTTGTTATTTCAAAAATAATCGATTCCGAAATATCGACTGATCACGATTTCGTCAGTTTTTACGGAAATGAATGTTTCTCTGGGGGGCTACCTCGCTCAGACATGTGCTATGCAGCGTTTGAAAGCCCACATCATGAGCTTTCAGAATCTGTAATAAAATTTGTGGCGATTTTTGTTATTTGAAAAATAATCGATGCCGAAATATCGACTGACCACGATTTCTTCAGTTTTTACGGAAATGAGAGTTTCTCTGGGGGGCTACCTGACTCAGACATGTGCTATGCAGCGTTTAAAAGCCCACATCATGAGCTTTCAGAATATGTAATAAAATTTGTGGCGAATTTTTGTTATTTCAAAAATAATCGATCCCGAAGTATCGATTGATCACGGTTTTATCAGTTTACAGCATATGACTAAAGTAGCTAAAAAGAAAATGGGATGACCAAATTGAGGTTTTCTGGTATGCCAAATTCATTGGCGACGCCCATTTACAGCTAGGATCACGATACTTGATCGGTTATCGATTTTTTGCTGTGCAGATGACCCAACTATGTACACTGATGTTAGCGGTTTTTGGGCATGCCGATTTCAACCACGATGTTGGTTTGGAGATGTTTATATGTTGTTTAGTTTAGTTATGTTGCTGTTTAGTTGCACAACAAAAATCGATAATCAATCGAAATCGATTTTGAATTAAAACTCGATGATAGCCTGTGTAGTTGAGTGATCTGCACAGCAAAAAATCGATAATCGAACAACTATCGTGATCCTAGCTATAAATGGGCGTCGCCAATGAATTTGGCTTACCAGAAAACCTCAATGTGGTCATCCCATTTTCTTTTTTAGCTACTTTAGTCAGATGCTGTGAACTGATAAAACCGTGATCAATCGATACTTTGGGATCGATTATTTTTGAAATAACAAAAATCGCCACAAATTTTATTACAGATTCTGAAAGCTCATGATGTGGGCTTTCAGACGCAGCATAGCACATGTCTGAGTGAGGTAGCCCCCCAGAGAAACTCTCATTTCCGTAAAAACTGAAGAAATCGTGATCAGTCGATATTTCGGGATCGATTATTTTTGAAACAACAAAAATCGCCACAAATTTTATTACAGATTCTGAAAGCTCATGATGTAGGCTTTCAAACGCTGCATAGCACATGTCTGAGCGAAGTAGACCCCCAGAGAAACCCTCATTTCCGTAAAAACTGACGAAATCGTGATCAGTCGATATTTCGGGATCGATTATTTTTGAAATAACAAAAATCGCCACAAATTTTATTACAGATTCTGAAAGCTCATGACGTAGGCTTTCAAACGCTGCATAGCACATGTCTGAGCGAAGTAGACCCCCAGAGAAACCCTCATTTCCGTAAAAACTGACGAAATCGTGATCAGTCGATATTTCGGGATCGATTATTTTTGAAATAACAAAAATCGCCACAAATTTTATTACAGATTCTGAAAGCTCATGATGTGGGCTTTCAGACGCAGCATAGCACATGTCTGAGTGAGGTAGTCCCCCAGAGGAACTCTCATTTCCGTAAAAACTGAAGAAATCGTGATCAGTCGATATTTCGGGATCGATTATTTTTGAAACAACAAAAATCGCCACAAATTTTATTACAGATTCTGAAAGCTCATGACGTAGGCTTTCAAACGCTGCATAGCACATGTCTGAGCGAAGTAGACCCCCAGAGAAACCCTCATTTCCGTAAAAACTGACGAAATCGTGATCAGTCGATATTTCGGGATCGATTATTTTTGAAATAACAAAAATAGCCACAAATTTTATTACAGATTCTGAAAGCTCATGATGTGGGCTTTCAAACGCTGCATAGCACATGTCTGAGCGAGGTAGCCCGGGGTGTTCCCAAAAGCGCACAAATCAAAAGCGCACATCCCATAAGCGCACATCCCAGAAGCGCACTTCCCATAAGCGCACGCTCAGAAAGCGCACATATAGTAATGTGAAATAAAACGCCTGTTCTGGACATACAGAGTTTTACTGTATATACAGGGTGTGCCAAAAAAAAACAACCCAGCAGATTTTTTGCTATAGCAACCGCAAATCGCAACCGATTTGAATGAATCTTTTTTAAATAAAAGATAAATAAATTCTTGAAAGACCGATGAATCGCTTATTAAAATAGCCTGCTTAGTTCCTGAGATATTTGCCCTCAAAGTCAAAACAGAGATTTTGGCAGTGAACAAGAGTGATAAACACAACCCAGCAGATTTTTTACTTTTGCAACCATGAATCTTAACCGATTTGAATGAATTCTTTTTTGAAGGAAAGACTGATAAATTCTTCAAAGATTGGTGCAATTTTTATTGAGATTCACTGCTTAGTTCTTGAGATATTTGCCCTCAAAGTCGAAACAGATTTTGGCAAAGAACAAGAGCGATTCCGTTGCACTTCATAATAAAGCAAATTCCTACTGCTGGGAGCTAATAACACTTTACTGTTGAAGTGAACCGAGTTTATGTGTCACCAGTAAAGCTTCCAATAGCCCTCAGCAGTAGCAGGAATCCGTTTTATTACGAAGTGCAGCGGAAAAAGAAAAATTCCCTCTTGTTCACTGCCAAAATCACAATTTTGATTTTGAGAGTGAATATCTCAGGAACTAAGCAGAGCACATTAATAAACGTTACATCAATCTTTCAAGAATTTATTTATCTTTCATTTAAAAAAGGATTCATTCAAATCGGTTGAGATTTGCGGTTGCTACAGCGAAAAATCTGCTGGGTTGTTTTTTTTGGCACACCCTGTATAAAGGCTTAAGATGCCCGTCTGAGTTCAACAGAGTCCACCACTGATGTTTACGCCAGATCCACACCAATCCAACTACCACCCTGTCCTCCTCAATGGGGTGCGGCTTCCTCTAAACAAGACCCCTAAGATCCTAGGAGTGGTTTTCGACACGCACTTTACTTTTGCCCACCACGTGGCAGCCACCAGCTCCAAGGTCTCTGCAAGAAATTCCATCCTGAAAGCTCTAGCGGGAACATATTGGGTCAGCAGAAAGAAACACTTCTAGTCACTTACAAGGCTATCTTTCAACTATGCAGCCCCAATCTGGACGTCCTATATTTCGAATTCGAACTTTGGCAAGCTGCAGATACTACAAAAACAAAATGCTGCCTTGCGCACTATCACTGGATGTCATTTGATGACCTCAATGGCTCATTTGCATCAGGAGACTGTGCTTCTCCCTGTTAAAGTGCATTCTGATTTACTATCAGCTCAATTTCTGGCAGCTGCTTCTTGCCCGGATAACCCTCTCTGCGAACTGGTCCACCACGCCCAACGCCCACGTCCTATGAAAGACACTCTTTGCACCAAGTACCACGATGTGGTTGAGTTGGGATCCGCAAATAACCAGGCAACAGGGCGGTGGTCAGGCCGTCAATCGATGATAACCTGTCATACTGCCAGCATAACTGCCGCCATACATTGCGTACCTGTGCTAGTGCTATATACAATCTGTAGTTGCTAACATTTACTTGTGCGCTTTTTTGTGCGCTTGTGCGCTTTCTGAGCGTGCGCTTATGGGAAGTGCGCTTCTGGGATGTGCGCTATTGGCATGTGCGCTTTTGATTTGTGCGCTTTTGGGATACACCCGGTAGCCCCCCAGAGAAACTCTCATTTCCGTAAAGACTGACGAAATCGTGATCAGTCCATATTTCAGGATGGACTATTTTTGAAATGACAAAAATCGCCACAAATTTTTTACAGATTCTGAAAGCTCATGATGTGAACTTTCGAATGTGGCATAGCACGTGCCTGAGCGAGGTAGCCCCCAGAGAAACATTCATTTCCGTAAAAACTGACAAAATCGTGATCAGCCGATATTTCGGGATCGATTATTTTTGAAATAACAAAAATCGCCACAAATATTATTACAGATTCTGAAAGCTCATGACGTGGGCTTTTAAACGCTGGATAGCACATGTCTGAGCGAGGTAGTCCCCCAGAGAAACTCTCATTTCCGTAAAAACTGACGAAATCGTGATCAGTCGATATTTCGGGATCGATTATTTTTGAAATAACAAAAAATCGCCACAAATTTTATTACTGATTCTGAAAGCTCATGATGTGAACTTTCGATCGCTGCATAGCACGTGCCTCAGCGAGGTAGCCCCCCGGAGAAACATGCATTTTTGTTTGGTGTGTTTTCGAGTTTTACTATGGAAAATGGCCAGATCAGAGAGAACCGCCGATGGCAATTGCTGGCTACCCAGAGTGAGTTGGGCAGAACTGTTTTAGTGTTTTACTCTGGGGTCATAGGGATGTCCAACGCACACCATGCCGGCCGATTCCGCCGACCCCCCACTTTACATGTCTGCCTGATGGCTGCCTGATTTCGGTTGGCAATGACAATTATACATGTAACAGGGGTTTTGGGGGTTAGCTCCTAGCTAGAAAGACCAAACCCTCTCACCTCCCCCACCCGAGTTTAGGGCACCCCGACCAGCCATGGGCAAATTGGGGGGGGGGGCGGAGAGTGTTGGCCCCCTCAGCCGGCTGCTACCCCCTCAGGAATTTTTAGAAAGAATTTGGTATAGAAAATTGTGATAAAAATATGCCTGGATTAGATGTAAATGAGCTCAGAATAGCTTATTTTAGTTTATTGTAATGAAAGATTTTAGCCAAAAATCGGACTTTTTTGGCTTACCACCCCCTCAGCCCCCCATCAGGCGCCCCTACTCCCCTAAGCCCCCTCAGGAATTGAAAATTCTACCCCCCGTCAGCCGAAATGCTAGCCCATGTCTGCCCCGACCCAAAAATACAAGTACTAGTAGTTGCTCCAGTGCTGCTAAGAAATTGACTCAGAAATCACTAATTTTAGCTTTAAATTAGCTTGAAAAGCTTTTGAAAACCGAATTTGGCGTTTCCAGTGCTGATATTTGAGAGAAATTGGGTGTTTTTGGAAGCCCTTTTTGTCTAGTAAAACTCTAAAGCGCCTTTTGGCAGCTTGAAATAGCGATTTTTTGGCCTCCTTACTGAGAACGATGTGGTAAAAACGCATTTCCAGGCGTTTTGGAGCTTTTGAAATTTTAGATCATCCCCTCTGGGCGACCACCCTCGATCCCCCACCTGACGGAAAACCCTCTACCCCTCTCCCCACGCCGGCCCGGTCTGTTACATGTATGGTTTGCGTTACCTTTTTGCCTAAGGCTTACACATGTTACAAGAGGTTCTTTCCGCTCCTCGTGGACTATGGTGGGACCGCCCTTGCCAGAGCTTCAGTTTCTCTAGTTCCACTCCTGTTTTGGGCTAATTACATACACGTATATACAGTGGGTCCAGCATCTGCCCCCATCCGACTTAGGCCAGACCCCTGAGCGGAACCCCCCGCAACGATTTTTTCGACCCCCTCCGATTTTTCTTGCAAGGAATTCTTTCAGAAAATTTTTGCCATTTTTTAGTATTTCAGACACTAAAGTTGGCAGAATGGCCTTCTCTTTTAGCTGTACTTGAGTCCAAATCGACGATTTTTGACGATTTTTAGCCGAACGGTAGCTGCCCTCTGATGTACAGGTTGATCTAAGTGAAACCGGGAAAATGTAAGCCAATGACTTCAATTGGAGGCTATTAAAATCATGGCCAGTTCAGTGATTTCTGTAGTTTAAAAAATTTGCCTATTAAGAGTCAGTCTCTGAACCGATCGAGTCTTGGCCCTTTGCCCTATTCAGACCCTAAAATTGAAACTTTGAGCTAGAGAGCTGTAGGTTGGTACACTAATACATACTATGAGTTGTCTTTTGGCCCCAAAGGTTAGTGGATTTGACGCTCCAATCCCGAGATACAGCTTCTGAAAATCGGCCAAGCAGCTATGGGACCAAAATTTCAAACTCGAATTTCCTACCTACCAGCTGGAATTGGAAGATAAAAATGTGGGTTTCTGCGTAACTTTTGAGTACTTACGAATCTGCAGTCCAATTTTGTGTTAGAAGAAAAAATGTTTTTCGACGCCTACATGGGCCGGAAAAATGGGTTGGGGGTAGTCAAAATCCGAAAATTTGGGGGTGGGCCTGCCGGTTTGTTGGGGGTTGCGGCGATTTAGGTGGGTGGGGTCAGGAACAAAAGTCGGCTTCAGGTGGGTGGGTGGGGTCGTTTGGGGGGGGGGTCAAGCCCAAGTTGGGGGGTGGGCAAACCCCCCAGACGTCCCCCCCGCCCATGTATGTTTCGACGTCTTTGGCGGGCCCTAACTCGACTGGAACCCCCCCTAGAGGCGCTTTTTTATTTCACAATTTTGTAGCGCTTTTTATAAGCTTCATTTTGGTATAGAATATGGTACGATTGCTCGTGGCCAATCCAGCGAAAATTGGCCTCAAATGTTGAGAACTCATAAAAATCTGGCCTTCCAAATGCGGGAATTTTTCGCGTTTGTAACCTATGAGGCCAATTTTCGCTGGATTGGCCACGAGCAATCGTACCATATTCTATACCAAAATGAAGCTTATAAAAAGCGCTACAAAGTTTTTAAATAAAAAAGCCCGTCTAGGGGAGGTTCCAGCCGAGTTATAGCCCGCCAAAGAGATCGAAAAAAATTTTTTCCCTTGAAATTCTAAATCGACTGAATATTCCGAAATCACACTGAAAGTACTCTGGAAACCCAAATTTTCAACGCTTAACTCCGTTTATTAAGTCAGAAATTCGATTTGGAAAATTATGTCTGTAGTGAAACATGCGAATTTTTCGAGTTCGTGACATTTGAGGCCAATTTTCACTGGATTGGCCACCAGCAATCGTACCATATTCTATGCCAAAATGAAACTTATAAAAAGCGCTACAAAATTGTGAAATAAAAAAAAAGCGCCTCAAGGGGGGATTCCAGCCGAGTTATGGCCCGCCAGAGGTCGAAAAAAAATTTTTTTCTTCCAAAACAAAATTGGACTGCAGATTCTTAAAGTATTCCAAAAGTTACGCAAAAACCCAATTTTTTATCTTCCAACTCCAGCTGGTAGGTTAGAAATTCGAGTTTGAAATTTCGGTCCCATAGTTAAGCGGGCCGATTTTTCAGAAGGCTGTACCTCGAGATTGGAGCGTCAAATCCACTAATCCTTTGGGACGAAAAGACAACTCATAAGTATGTATTAGTGTACCAACTTATAGCTCTCTGGGCCAAAGTTTCAATTTTGGGGTCTGAATACTGAGACTCGATCGGTTCAGAGACCGACTCTTAAAATCGCCAATCCTCTCCCCTCCTCACGAGATTGCATACGTTTTGAATGCTCCCCGATCACTTGCTGATAGCCTTTTTTGGTTGGCTAAAGCGGTCGACTTACTAAATGCGGTGGTTTCAGAGAAGACTGGAAACCGGTGTTAACAATTAACTCGATTGTTTACGGACTGCAGTACTTGTTTCTGGTACGTTCTCTTCTTATACAGTCACGCACTTAACGCCGTTTATGGTACCGTCACCATATACGTACGGTGGCGGTACCATATGCTACCCTACGTTTGGGGCCTGTGGTGGTACCATGGTACCCCTAGCTTCGCATTGGTACCGGGATTGGTTCTGGCGCCGGCCGGGGGTTGAGTCCAAATTTTGGGAGGTGGTTGGGCACTAAAAACGCTAAAAAATTTGGGATGAAATGCAGCTAAGAAAGTGCTATTTTACAGGCGATTTTGGCAATAATTTTTGTGTCTGAAATTGTAAAAAATCGCAAATATTTGCACAAAAATTACTGGCCAGATAAATCGGAGGAGGGGCTTGGAAAAACCGTGTCGGGGAGGGGACAGACCCCTGTTGCATGTATGATGAGTTTAGTTTGCTGCGGGGCAGGGTGCTGTGGTGGTTTTGGCAGGCTTAAGTCACGTCTTGGCCACGGGTAGTTTGCGCTATCCCGTGTGTCACGGCGGCCCCGGCATCCGTGAGAGCGGTTGTTTGTGGGTTCGAAACCGGTCGAAGCGACTGGAAGTAGTCGACGTAAAGCCCAACCCAGACCGCCGAAAGCCGGTGATGGCCAGTAGATAAATGGGAACCGAAACGGCGCTGCCTAAGCACCTATTGGCAGCAAAGGGGAGGGTTGTTTGTAGACAGGGCTACCCCATTGAAGGGCTCTGAAAAGAGCCAGGGGTGTCCTGAGCTGTCCGAAAGGACAGTGGAACTCATAAACAAACAAACAAACAAGTGGTTGACCGAAGGTGTTTAGGAGCCGAACCCCGAAGATCCTCTAAACAAGGACGCCGCGGAAGTGTTGCAGCAGAACAAACGTCTCTTTGAACAGAACGTTCAGAAGGCGATGCGCGGCGGTTATGTGGGAAACGTTTACTTCGAGAGGTGTCTGAGAACATGACACTGACTTACATATTGCCATATTATCTCTTTCTCTATGGCACACCACTTTCTATCCTTGCTATCCCTCCGCAACAACAACAAACAAAGCAGAACAGCGAAAGGCAGTGTATACGGGTGTACTGTATAAGCGGAGGAGATTGATTGATTGGTGTGGAACTATATAGGTTTGCCGTGCGATATTGGAAACTGAGCGTAATTTCTAGTGGTCCGCCTGGCGCTGTACTTCTCGGTTGTCTGTAAACTGTAAATCGATCCAGTCCGGTTAGTCTTGTCTAAATGCACTGTTAATAAACTAAGTTAGAATCCGTCGTACACTGATTCAGCGATGGAAAGTTAGGTCCACTAATCGAGAATGCAGTAAAAGTAGCAAGAATGTGCGCTACACCGTAGTGTCAGAGGTCCGCAATTTCGCGACCCCTCCGGTAATTGTGCAGGCGCTTTATTGCAGCACAACCTGATTTCTGAGCGCCCTGTTCAATCTGCTTTTGGTAATTTAGATTGATCGGATTTAGGATTTAGGATCGGTTGATTCCCAAAGTCGAAAGATCGAAAGATTGACAGATGAACCGGTATAGAAAGCCGTTTTTGCGTAATAAACTAACGGAAAGGTGTTAAGAATGTCTTATACGTTCAGCTGTTCTAAGTAGAACACTAGTAATTACCGGAATTTTTCGCTTACAAAGACCTGATCTTATGGCCTGAAAAAATGCCCAAATTTAGGGTCACCTTTCGGCGCCATGCACAAAGACCATGGTCTTATAACTGGAAAATGTTATTTCGATTCAAAAAAACGGTTTTTTTGCCAAACATTAAATTGATCTAAAACATGAAATGGGTTGTTTCTGGAATTGCTTAGTATTTTCAGGTTAATTTGTAAAACTTTCTTTGATATTTTTCAAGAAAGTAGTGTTGAAGCATAGGAAATTTATGTGTAGTGGGGGATAGAAGAAACACTATATGTGTTTTACATCCAAATGTACTTTTTGGCATTTTTTTCTATTTCTAGTGAAACCGATTTCTTTACTTGAAACGTTTACTTACGTGAGATAAAATTGGCCAATTTAACTAAGACCATGGTCTTCTTGATAAGAAAATGGATGTCAATGAACTCAGTTTTCTGACCACCTATTAGAAGACACAGCCGATCAGCCCATCAGTGGAAACAAAACCTATTAGAAGTCCATGGTCTTTTAACTATGAGCGTGATCTTCTAAGATGAAATCTCCATTGAGTGCAATTTCTCTGTGAGCGTACCAAGTACGGTGGAGTGGGAAGAGAAAGTCTTTTCTGAAAAATAAGAAACATAGATGTATGGACTAAAACTGTTAATTTCTGCTTATTTTACCCTCCAGAACGGCTTCTAAATGCTTGGCAAAAAGGCTAATTTTCCAAATTTCTCAGAAACTTGCACGCGCACAATGAGTAAACCACGCACACCAAAGAAGCCAAAAACATGGTGCATTTCCATCGTGAGATATCTTCACTCGCCGTGTGCCCGGTATGCGGGATCTCTCGTACATCAGTGACCGATTATCTGCTTTTCGGCTGATTTCCCTTGAAGCAGGGAAGGATTGAAGAAGAGGACTTGGTTATGGTGTATAAAATTCTTCATGGATTGGTGGATGTTCCGGTCGGGGAATTATTTGAATTGCCGCGCGTGTCTGTCACGCGTGGCCACAGATTGAAATTATTTACACAGTATACTCGTCTCGACACAACCAAAAAAAATTTCTTTGCCAACAGGGTAACAGGTATTTGGAACGCATTGCCTTCCGTACAAGTGGTAAATTCCTCTTCT
>JASANB010006388.1:0-108565 GCA_030248155.1 Sabatieria punctata
TCCAAATCTCGTCATCCTCCTCCTCATTGACTGGCTGAAACGTACGGTAGTTATTTGGCATAAATTAAACCATAATTTGCTTACTTCCGGCTGACTGACCTTGAGAGCTTCTCCAGCAGAGGCAGGGCTGCGCACCGAGGGCTCCTGAAACAACCTTTCTAATTAAAAATTCAAAATTGTAATTAACACACCTGAGGCTGACTGACTGAGACGCCATCGCCGGAGAGCGGACTGACCGAGGCTTCTCCATCACAGGAGGCAGGGCTGACTGAGGGTTCCTGAAACTAAGTCTAATTACATGTTCAAAAAAAGCAATTAACATACCTGAGCTACTGCGGCGTTAGACTGACTACCGGGCGGCGAATCCTACAACAAATTCATTTCAACACCATAAATTCAAAGAAACCACTTACGTCATCCAAGTCAGAGCCGTAGATCACGTCCCAGAAGTCGGGGTGATTGAACCAGACGCTGGGTTCATCACCTTCCAGAATTAGCTGGTGCAGACGGTCGAAAATGGCTGTCCAAATGGCCGGCTGGTTCCTCCAGATGCCACTGTCCACGAGGGAGTGAAGTTTAAAGAGGAGAGAGTAGAGATAGCTTCCCAAAAGCGACATTCCAATAACAAGCAATCCCGTAGGAATGGGGTTGCTCCCACTTCGGCCCCTTTATAGCAGAGTTCGTATACATACCAAGTTCACCTGAAGACCAAGTTTGCCTTAAGATTGATGACGTCATCAGAGTTCGTATGCAGATGAGCTACTAAAAGTTACTTATAGCCGAATTTTCAGCTTCTGTTCATTGTTCACTGTGTACTGGTGTGAGATGGCGGCTCGTTTGGCTCTGCAACAGCTCACGGATCGCGATGGGCCGACGATGGAGGCCGTAGCGGTACTGCAAACCCTGCAACCGGACCTTCAACGCTCGCGGAAACCTGGTCAATCACTTGAGGGGCATTTTTCTAAAACTGCTGCTTTTATAGTGAAAGGAATTTGAGTTTTACCTTGAGAAATTGGGTAAACACCGGACAGTTTTGACCAAAAATAACAGTAGCTGCTGAAATAAGAAATACAAACAGATAAAAAGTAGCTCCTCACCAGAGCAGAAGAGATAAACAGATACTTACCACAACCGGTGCTCCCAACAATTACCAAACAGATAATGGACTCACTCCTAGTTAAGTCAGAAATGAGACCCAAAATCCGCCTGGTAGCCCTGAAGAGGGCTGTTGGGTTGGATTTTATAGAGGGCTCCTCAGAGCTTCCTCTTTCTGGTCTTCTTCTTACGCGCCTCCTCTCGCAGCTCCACTGCCCAGCACTCACCGCCCAACCTGACCGCCGGCGCCGCCTCGATCGTCTGGCAGTGCAACGGCAGGTGAAGGGACAAAGAACGAAGCTAAAAATCTAAAGTCACAATGTTCAAAAGACATGGTGGTAGAAAATGCGTTAGATGCTTAGCGAGTGTGTTTTATGCACTTCTAGTTCGTCTGCAGGCGAACGTGTAGGGGCAAGCAGCGGTGACATCATGCGCCAGCTGGCTGCGGGCCAATTTTGGCCTACCTGCCTGGATGTTCAAAGTAGAGGTGGCTGGTTACACCACAGTGGCACAGCGTTGGCCTACTTTCGCGCAGCTGAGCTGCTTGTACGTGTTCAGTAGCGACGTATCTCTGCCGAAAAGTTAGAAAGTGTGTCTGCCCACGTTTACGTGTTTTGGCATTTCGACCTGAAGGCTGCAGATAAGGAAGTTTTCCTGAAAATGGCAAAGAGACTGCAAAAGTTTAGAAAAACGAAAACGTACAAAAAAAATGAACACCGTCGGTCCGCTCGGCTTCTTACGCGCTGCAGTGCGCCGAGCAGAAGAACTCGAGTACGTAGAACGCGCTCTCCGACCGCTCTTCGACGTTTTGTCCTGAAACAGCAATACATTTAATAAACCAACCCAACGGCCCTCCTCAGGGCCACCAGAAGGACGTGAGGTCTGGTTTGTGCTATTTGAATCCGAACCAGTCTCGCGTCCGACCGGTGATTTCGTTGGGTCAGCTGAAATCGGTAAGTACAACATTTTTCTCTCCGACTAATTCTGAGGGGGCAGTGTTGAAATCTGGAAATTTTTCCTGGCGAAATCAAACCCAAATTCTCAACCACCAAATTTCCCAACCAAATTCTCAACCACCAAATTTCCCAACCAAATTCTCAACCACTAAATTTCCCAACCAAATTCTCAACCACCAAATTTCACAACCAAATTTCCCAACTCAAACTCTGAGAAACAAAAAAATCAATTTTCCGAAACTCCCACTTCAGGTTTTGAAACAATGGAGTCAGAGCTGGAGGGGCGTGTCAGAGCTGGAGGGGCAGAGCAGGAGGGACAGAGCTGGAGGGGCAGTGCTGGAGGGACAGAGCTGGAGGGGCAGAGCAGGAGAGAGCAGGAGGGACAGAGCTGGAGGGGTAGAGCTGGAGGGACAGAGCAGGAGGGGCAGAGCTGGAGGGGCAGAGCAAGAAGGACAGAGCTGGAGGGGCAAACATCAACACATATCTAGACCTTTTAGACATCTAACTCTAACTGATAGTGTGGCTCAGATGGTAGAGCGTGCGACTCCAAAGCGAAAGGTTAGAGGTTCGATACCCGCCCAAGCAAAAGTTTTTCCCGCAATTTCCGAGGGGGGCAGTGTTGAAATCTGGAGGGGCAATTTGAATTTCCCGCCAAAATCTAACCCGATTTCTGAGGGGGTCAGTGACGTAGTAAGGCGGCACCTTAAGACAGAACCTCAGAGGCCTGTCTTAAGATCACTGGGAGGAGCAATGACGTAATCTCCGATTACGTCACTGCACCCCCAGCCGACCGGAGCTTACTACTCTTGCCTCGTCGGCTTCAATAACAAATTCGACCGAAGTCTGTAAGGTGAGTCTGTGGAATGCTATAGGCTTCAAAGGCTGTTTGTTTAGTATTGAAAGTTTCCTTTGGAACCGTAAAACATCTTTCCTCTAAAACTAAAAAAATGTAAAGTACTCGCATGCCTAGTTGCATTTAGACGTGCGTTAAGGCGTTGCGGGTGGCCCTAACACCACCGGGGTCGGTTTTTACGAGAGGAGTGCCGAAGCATTCTGTGGCCCGGGACCGGCCTTGCGCAAAGACTCCCTTTAGCTTCCCACCCGACGGTGGTACCCATTTACCTACTCGCTGTCACCAGCTTTCGGTGAACTGGGTTGCTTTGCGTGGTCCAATTCCAGTCAAACTGGTTTCGAACCCACTGCAACCGCTAGAGATGCAGGGGCCGTCGTGTCTCAAGGTAGCGAGCTAACCACTGAGCCAACGACGCGACAACCTCCGCCTCAAGCCAGCGGCGCCTCTAAAACAGGGAGACCAAAACATTTCTCGGGCAGGCAGACAGAAAGAATAAGCTGATTTTAAGAAAAATAACCGCCGCACTTTTCTGACTTTGTTTAAAAGAAATGGCTTGAAATGTGGGAAAAGATTTTTAGCGTTAAAATTTTAAGGATCGAGGTTTGGGGAGTCTGCCCTGCACCCGACCTAGGCCAGAACCCCCGAGACGATTTTTCCGACCCCCCTCCGATTTTTCTGGCAAGTAATTTTTTAAGCAAATTTTGCGATTTTTTACAAATTCAGACAAAAATTGCCTGTAAAACAGCAGTTTTTAGCTGTATTTGAGCCCAAATTACCGTTTTTTAGCCGAAAATTTGATTTTTTGCGATTTTTGAGCGTTTTTTAGTGCCCACCCCCTCCCCCAAAATTTTGGCTCAGACCCCCCGGCCGGCGCCAGACCCGCCCCCACCGAACCCCCTCCCCTTTCGGCGGATGTCCTGTTACATGTATGTTCAAGAGCAAGTTCGGCCGAAACCTTTATAAGGTTAATGTGTCAAAATTTATAGACTCTGAAATGTATTTATTTCATAGCGTGCGACTGGGTCCTAGATTTCGTGGATTTGAGCAAAATTTTTCTAGTGCACTAGGTAGTGAAGAATTTGGTAGTTTTGTGTGAGTGTTTGTATTAGCGAGTTACCGAGCAGTTGTGTGTGTGTGCATTTGAGAGTGCGTGTGTGTATCGTGTGTACCAGATTACTAGTAAAGACCTCCAACTCCGTTTCATTGGTGGATGGATGGATGGATGTACTGTAGGTCAGAGCCTAAAGGGCAGCAGCAAACAACCACTACTATTACAGTCTGTATAGGTAACTCAATTTTGATCATACAGTGCAGTTGCTACGTTCTTGCACGATATGATGTCGGGGCCTAGAGTTATGAATATTTTCAATGACGGACGAAATTGTACGTACAAACCGACCGACACTACATGTACGTATGTACGCTCTTTGCAGCTCAGTTGCTGCTGTTGTTATTAGCCGCTTCTAGCTAGGCTACACTCCCAGAAAAACTGCTGCTGTCACCGGCTGTGTCCAAAGGTTTCTTTGTTTCAATGCAGTAGGTTTGGCCCGGCAACCAAAGAGGTGTGGAGTGTCGTGAGGCTACTGCCCGCCGTTCAGACAATTAGGATAAGCTTCAGGGTGGAGCCGCCGTTGGTATGACCTCAGAAGCGAACTATACCCTGAGCTCAGCTGTAGCTGTGCTAGTGTTCACCTTGTCCGCCGAGGTAGCGAAGCGTATGAAGGATGAATTGGCGGAGATCTTCTTTTAACAGACGAATAGGGCCAAGCGATCTGGGCCAACTCCACATGGTAAGAGGTTTTTGATTTGATTTTGATTGGTAAGAATAGATGTTTTTGATGTGCTGCTTCAGGGAGAGAGCGCCGGTTGAAGTGACCTGAACCCCCTCGGCGCAGAGTTTCTTTCATCAGCCGTGGTCTAGGGACGGGACGCATCAGCTCTTCCAATGGATGGCCGGGTGGGGGTTGCCGCTACAGTGTACGTATAACAACTGAGCTGCCAGCAACGCGCTATGTACTACGGTAACGGGCAGAACTTTCGTTTCATGGTGCAGATGAGCCATGGGCGACATCAGATGGCAGCCAGTGACAGTACGCAGTAGTGCCGAGTTCTGAATTACTTGCAACTTTCGAGTTAGAAATGTACGGGGCACAAACGGGAGCTGCGTAATTGAAAATCGGTCTGCAGTAGGGCCCGACCGGATACAAATTTCTACCGGATCCGGATCCGGATATGCCCATATCCGGCCGGATCCGGATCCGGATATCATTGATCAACTTAAATTTTTTTACAATGCAATAAACCACATACCGGGTGTCTCAAAAAATGATCACATTTCTTTTTACTGCCATTTCCGCAAATTTTGACCAAATAGGCCGAAATTTGGTTTATAGGTGCCAAAATTCGGGGAATTTTATGTGTTAAAGTTTGGGGCACTAGGCTTGACTAATTCTCGAGAAATTTAAAAAAATAGTGAAAGTTGGTAATTTCATTAGGGAAAGCCGGTCATCGAAAAAACGTTATATTATATTATATTATCGTCTAAACTCTAACGATAGCGTTGGAGTTCATGCGTCAATTTTTTACACACGAATTACCCTGAACTTCTGTGTTTACACTCCAAATTTCATCCAATTCCGACAAAATTAGGAAAGACACAGGAAAAGGAAATGTTTCCATTTTTCGCTGACCGGCTTTCACTATTGCAATTACCAAATTTCACTTTTTTGAAATTTCTCGGGAATGAGTCAAACCTAGTGCACCACACTTTAACATATAAAATTCCCCGAATTTTGGCACCTATGGTCCAAATTTCAGCCTATTCGGTCAAAATTTGCGGAAATGTCAGTAAAAAGAAATGTGATCATTTTTTGAGACACCCTCTATATACATTTCTTTGTTCTATAATAGTTGATTCAAAACAACATCTGATAATTGTGGTTCAAACAACGCAAGTTATACTTATTAAACAACAACATTTCTACATTTTCGGGCTTCAGAGAGAAGGAGATGGAAGAATTGACGATGCCGTTGTCCAACCAGACCTCTTCCAGACTACAATACCTCCTAATTTCTGTTAATACTATACTGAGATGCTTTCAATAGCGTTTTTCAAGCTAATTTTGTTCAAATTTTCTCGCCCTGATCGGGCCGTGGCTCAACCAGAGATCCAAGAATTTAATACTTCCTTTTGCAAAATCCTGAGCAAGCCAATAAGTAAGGGGAAGACAAATAGGGACATATTGTACAGGTAAAAAGGGTTTACGCGAAGCCTTACTCTAAGTGGCAAAGATAAACCACCAGTGATGTACAATGTATGCGCAAAGCGATTCCGCACTCTGGTGATATTTTGAGAGTGGGTTTTTAGCATTTTGTGCAGTTAAATAGCGAAAAATATCCTAAAATGACTGGAACTAATCTAATTTTATGTTCAAATACGTAAAAAATCACGTTTTACGAATTTGCATGGTTTACGTTTAGGCACCACATCTAGCAAATGCAGCGACGTGTTTTGCGCATTATTATTTGTATACACGTACGTGTAAAGACACGAACACGATTATGAGTCCGAAAGAACAGTAGAACTTAAAGGCACACAAACAAATCATTCTCAAAAGTTTAACCAAAATAGAGTACAAGTTTAAATAACATGCACAAGTGTTACTATGTTATTTCCCATTTATTATTTTCTGTGTTTTGTGTGTTAATCAGCGTCAAAAGTTGTTTGGAAATATTGCACCGTGCTCCAAACTGACACCGCATAACCCAACTCGATCGACGAGTGACGCACGGCGCCCACACGCGTCACGCATCGTGCATTCCCACTTGTCCCACCCAAGTCGGATCCAGCCTAGCCGCACCGGTAGGGGGACCCATGGACCACGGTATACACATGGACACGAAGCCGTAAATTCCCACTATACCACAGTTGCGCGACCCCGAAAATCGACCGAATCAACAAAATGGTGCCTAATCGAAGAAGTACAACGAATGGACAAGCAGTATAAAGATCTATTTCAACTGTGGCACTGCAAAGCAATAATACAGTCAGCACAAGAACGAGATTTTCACAAAAACAGAGAGAGATGCAGAAATTTGCACACACAACGAAGAGATCACACAAAAACATATCGCAGTCAATCTTTTCTGGACTTGAGCTTATGAGCCTTATTAACAATACCCATCTTACTAGAGCTAGCAGACAACTTCTTGACAAGATTCTTGCACAGGCAATTACATATTTTGGAAATCAAAATACGGGAAAACTCATGACCCCGACGGCATGACAAATCAGTGACTAAAATGTCATCAACCGGTTGTTCTTCTTCCAACAGCAACAGCACAGCTTCAACGAAAGTGGCTTGAATGCTGTCGCAGTGCAATAATGACGAATAGAGAGTTTGCTCAGCCGTGATACAGGAATAGACCAGCCAGGCTTTCCAACAAATTCCGAAGGCAACAGCGCTGGGCACAACCAAGCCACCGCGGTTGACCTGATCTATCAGCTGACCTATTTTTTGCGGATCGCTGTTCTCGACACTCAGCTCAGGCAATTCATCGACGTCGGCGTTTGGATCAACAAGAATGTCTTTGCAGGCGTCGCATTTTGTGAGTCTGAGAAGCGACCGCACCAACGCACCGCAGACATAGAAAACAATGTTAGCGTCCGTGCAGTAATCGTCAGATTGGTTTGGCTGTCCTGGCTGTTCCATTATTTGACCAACGCGTGCACTTAGCTCACCGGCCTTTAGTCGGCCACTGTCAGTCAACAGGCGAGGGCACCGCAAGTCTCTCACCTGTATTAACGTGGAATTAATTTTAAAATGAAGTTTGAAACAGTCTTACAGACACACCTTTTCCAATGAGCATCCAGAAAACTTGATCAAGGAAACAGCTCGAATTTGTCGTTCACTATCAAACAGTTGTCGAGCAGCAATCCAGTAATTACCACCGGAGGATTGACGATACCAGGAAAATCGGCGTTCAAGTGGGTCGGAGTTGAATTTATCCAACAGGACATAGTCAAATCGAAGCTCGGTTAGGCAATATCTAAAAATACACACATCATACATGGGCCGGGGAGGCGGTATGGGGGGATACCCACCCCTCGCCGGCCAATACGACCCCCTTGTCCACCCCCCTCCCGGAGGGAGAAAATTTCGCTTATTTAAGGCAAAATAGGCAGTTTTTCGGGACCCCCCCCCCCCGAGGTTTCCATACCCCTCCGGATTTTTCCGGCCCATGTATGAACATATACTTTAATAAAATGAAAAATTTAAAGATCAGAAATATGCAAACGTAACAGAGCAATGACAGAAAAAACCAATGCAAGCGTAAAGAAATAAGAATTACCTAGCAATTTCTACCAATGTCTTACACATGTGCCGCGCGGCTAGGAACGACAAACATAAAAATACCTGCGCACTGCAAGACTTGACTGTGAGTGCCAGCACAAGCAACTCTGCGGAGTAACGCCGCCTGCTTGAAGGGTTGCCGATTAGACTCAATTGCTCAAAAGCGAATCCTGCTTTTCTCAGAGCTACTGGGTCGCCTCCGAGGCCTGTAGCATCGGCCATGGCATTAAGCAGACAGGACTTGGCCTCGCGCAACCAATCAACCTGGGGGTTTTCGCGCTGAAGCAGCCAGGACATCAAATTAACAACTTTGCTAAAGTATGTAGTTGAGCTTTGAGCGCTGGTCACTGCTGTAGTCGTTTGGCTCGACCTTTTTGCCTTTCCAGAAGACAGTAAAACTAAGGTCACTCTGAATGCAGACATACGAGTGCAGAAACAAGACGCCAGCCTCATCGGACTTCAACAACAAAAGTAGTAAACAACCATCCCGCCAAGCAACTTCAAATCCGTTCGGCACGCTCACAGGAGGGTCTCTAAAACACAATAGAACAATGCACAGTACGATACATTAATACATAAGAAAACAACCTCAACAGAGTGGCAATATCTTCTAAACTGCAAATCTGATCGGCTTTTATAGCTGCAACGGTATCTAAATCGAACTGTTCCTGCGCAAACTCCTCGCGACCGTCCGCTGTGGCTCTTCGAGTTTCTCTTTTTGCGAGCTCCACTGGCTGAAGGTAATCAGGGTAGTTGGGAAAGACAGTGGGAATAGCATCTGGCTTCAAAATCCGTCTCTTCAGCTGCTCAGAACGCGCTCTTCTACGACTGGCGTTTGAGTCTGCTCGCTGCTCAACGTAACAGTCAGGCTCGAAATGAAGCGAGCAAACCTTGCTGCTTCGCTTTGTTGGTTGCACTGAGTCATCACGATGAATATTCTTTAGCCATAACTGTTTCTGGTTCTGGTCAGAAGGAAAGTCATGAAAGGAAACGGGAGGAGGAGGAGGCATCGTCTTCGTGCGGTAGCCGCTACGGCAAAATGGCACATAGCACGTCGGCATCACGACTGAGTCCTGAAGAACAATCATACTAGCTTATCACACACAACTTCATTACACATAGTACATGCGAAGAAACAACTTCAGTGTCTCTAGTGAACAAACAACAAAGACAACTAAACTTTCGTAAAGTTAAGCTACCTGCCGAACTGGGCACGTCTAACGGCATGAAAATCTACTATGTCGTGGTAAACAACAGAGATAAGCGGGATACCCAAAGTTTCAAAGCTACCTACCCACCTACTACCTACTACTAAAAAAAGGATTCCTTGTTTTTTCGAACTTTCGAAAAATTCCTTTTATATAGGCGAATAGCTTAAAAAGAAAGCATTTTACAGGTTTCCGGACTACCTTAATCGCTTTCTGCTGATCAAACTACCTATACCAACGTGCATAGACCCGTAATTCGTTCCCATAAAACTCACCTACTGATTCTGCGAGAATAACAAAAACGTTCGAAAAAAAGCGTGAAAAAATTGTTAAATACCAACTAAATTGCGTTAGAAAATCGTTGTTGTACCGGAATTTGGTTTTACAAAAGATTCCATAAGTCAAATAAACAAACAAACTACCTAACTTGTTCCTTTTTTCTTCTTTTTTTTTAAATTTCTTCGGGGGGAGCGCCGTGGGAGCGTTTAATGTTTCAGCTGATGGGTAAACTCACGCGCAACTGCGGTAGAGATGGGTAAAGGAAGGCGGTTTCAACTTCGTGTCCATGTGTATACCGAGGTCCATGGGGGACCGTAGCATCGTAGTAGCACCGTCGGTCTCATCGGACCGTACTGCTGTTGCTCTCCTCTTCCGTTTTTAAACGTCGTCTGCCGAAAATCAGCCATTTTCCCCCACTGGTTCGATGAGACCGACGGTGCTTAGGGTGATTTAGGGATCCAACAGATTTTCGGTGTTGTTCTAACCGAATAATTCGGTATTTTCAGCTATTCGGTTTCGAAATCGAATCTGACACTTCCCGACCCTGAAAACCTCACCCTGATACCGTAATTCGGCTTCCAATAAGGGGTGGTACAGCTTCAAGAAAAACGGATTTGTACTGTAACACAAATATTCCAAATTTGCAGAAGTAGCAGTGTTGTAATGGTAGACGTTTGCAAACGCCTAAAAAGTGATTGCGGATGCTTATAATGGTATTGGACCATACATGGGCCGCAGGGTAAGGGGGTTTACCCCCCTTGCCGGCCCATACCCCGTCGGCCGGCCATACACCCATCGTCCACCCTCCCTCCTCGCAGAGGGAGAAAATTTTCGCTTAAGGCAAAATAGGCGTTTTTGGACTTTTTTGAGACTCCCCACCCCCGGGGTCTCCCTCCAGACCCCGTCCGGATTTTTCCGGCCTATGTATGTATTGGACGGCTCAATCTCATACAGTCAGGCACTTAACGCCGTTTATGGTACCGGCACCATATATGGTACCGTCACCATATATGGTACCGGTACCATATATGGTACCCCCACGTTCGGGGCCTGTGGTGGCACCATATATGGTACCGGTACCATATATGGTACCACCACTCCACTTATTCGAAGAGGTACCATATTTAGTGCCGGTACCATATATGGTGCCGGCACCTTATATGGTACCGGTACCATATATGGTACCGGCACCATATATGGTACCCCTACCTTCGAGCACTGTGGTGGTACCATATATGGTGCCGGTACCATATATGGTGACGGTACCATATATGGTACCGGCACCATATATGGTACCCCTACCTTCGAGCACTGTGGTGGTACCATATATGGTGCCGGTACCATATAAGGTGCCGGTACCATATATGGTGCCGGTACCATATATGGTACCGGTACCATATATGGTACCCCTACCTTGAGGCACTTGATTTTCTGTCATTAAACTCAATTTTTAAACGAAAGAAAGGTGAAAAAGTTAGGCATGTTTTAAGTCTGAATTTCGATTAGTAAGCGATAAATTCAATTTGGGAATTTTTGGTCCCATACATAGTCAAGCATGCCCATTTTCAGAGGGCTGAGGACTCTTCAGTCATGACTGAAGTGTCTAGTACAGTAAACCTTTGTAGCTCAAACAAAAATGAAAGGTGTTAAATTTATTTACAGACGATTCTAAACGTTTTTGGAGACGTTTTCTTTTCGATTCCAACTCACAACCCTGCGATCTTTTCCGGCGCTCAACCAACTTCCCCACCCTTCTCTGAACTTTGTAGTTTATGGTTGGCCTCTTACATTGTCTTACGAAAAAACCAGATTCGGCTGATCGAATGCATGTACCAACCACCCATGCCCATGCCTAACTTTTTCACCTTTCTTTCATTTAAAAATTCGGGTTCTTAAAATACTCTTCAGCCACTTTTGGCGCTCTAACTCTTTTGCAACCCTATAGTGGCATATTTTATTGCAGAATTTCGTAGAGCTATCATTGCTCTACATTTTGGTTAGTGGAACGTTTGCCTATCAGCTTGCGTTTACGAGAAAATTGAGTTTAATGACAGAAAATCAAGTGCGAAATTGGCCTCAACGTAGGGGTACCATATATGGTACCACCACAGTGCTCGAAGGTAGGGGTACCATATATGGTACCGGTACCATATAAGGTGCCGGCACCATATATGGTACCACCACAGTGCTCGAAGGTAGGGGTACCATATAAGGTGCCGGCACCATATATGGTACCGGTACAATATAAGGTGCCGGCACCATATATGGTACCACGACAGGGCTCGAAGGTAGGGGTAACATATAAGGTGCCGGCACCATATATGGTACCGGTACCATATATGGTACCACCACAGTCCCCGAGCGTGGTGGTACCATACAGTATATGGTACCGGCACTAAATATGGTACCTCTTCGAATAAGTGGAGTGGTGGTACCATATATGGTACCGGTACCATATATGGTGCCACCACAGGCCCCGAACGTGGGGGTACCATATATGGTACCGGTACCATATATGGTGACGGTACCATATATGGTGCCGGTACCATATATGGTACCACTACCCTCGGTACCGGTACCATATATGGTACCGGCACCTTATATGGTGTCGGTACCATAAACGGCGTTAAGTGCCTGACTGTCATATGACCACCTAACCTTGGGAGCCGAATTACGGTATCAGGGTGAGGTTTTCAAGGTCGGGAAGTGTCAGATTCGATTCCGGCGGTCAAGAATACCCCACCCCATTCAGGAAGTTTCAGCCAAATCCGTTGGTCTGCCTACGTATGTTTCCCCCTATTTTGTGAAATTTTCAAAAATACGCCATTTTTACGATTTTTGCATAATTTGACCGGCCATATCTCCACATAGGTTTGGCCGAGACACATCATGAAAGCATCATTGGAGTCACCAAGGACTCAAGAATCGAATTCTGCCGTCATCTAATTTTCATCGCAATTAGGAAAAAAGCTCATTTTTGACATTGCGCAAAATAAGAGTTCAGAGCGCAGATTAGGATTCACCCCAGGCCGGAGCTCGACCTTGTCTACAACTTTGGTTATGAGGCTCAAGTCGCCCGGAGGTTTCCCAAAAAAGTTATTCGCAAAAAAACCGCCAGGTCGCTTATTTTTTGAACAGACTATAGTTTGCATATGTACATAGTAGGTCAATAGTTGAGTCGAGATGACAAGTTTTACAGCCGCCATCCCGCAGCGGCCAGGATCAATAATGTTTATTTTAGTTTGTTCACATGTACACCTATGCAAATCTTGCATGGCATTGCTTAAGGAGAAACAAATAACAAGAGAGTAACAGAGTCTAAGCAGTCTCGGTAAATATTCGTTATAGTGCACAATACTAATTTATGCTTACTTCTTATAAGTACCAACCAAGTAAGCAGAATGTATATTCTATGCAAAAATTTTCCAACTATCCTTCGCTTAGGCATTGCTTGGGTTGGGCCGGCCCGATTTCCAGCTTTAATTCCTTTCAAAAAGACAATTTGGACGCCCATCATGGGGAACATCAAATGAAACCGAGAAATTGTTTGCGAAACTGAAAATAATAAACAAAATTAGCATAAAACTTGTGTTAAACAGCGGCAACCAGGACCAGGTTTGTGCGCTATGTGCAAGATGAATAGTGACCCTCTCAAAAATGGCCGGGAAGGTGATAAAATGTCTTTCTAGGTCAAATTATACCAAAATACAAAATTTTAGCCAAATCGGAGACAAAAAGTTGAGATTTGTCCGGGAAGAGTCGACCCTTATATAAACCGGCTCTTAAAAATAGAAATAATAATCCATCACTGCTTTTCGGTTATGTAACTGCCTATAACACAGTTTGATTGAGTTAAAATTTACCTCAATTCTGCCAACGCCTTAAACGGTTCTATGAAACAGTTTTCTTTTGTTTCTTGCCATGCTTAAACCGAACATGTTTGAGTCCTATATAAAACAGTGTTTTAGATCAAATTTTCATGAGAAAATTGTGTAATTTACAGCTTAGAACCTTCAGATTCCAACTGTTCGGTATTATTCGGTTCCGAAAATCCTATTCAGTATTTTGTATTCGATTAAATCCCTAACGGTACCCAGTAGCGTGCGTACCCTGGAGTGTACGGTTTTTTACTCCACCCTTTCGGGCGGACATAATAGCTTTAAAACATTATTAGGAGAACTAGACTGCACTAGAACTGTTAATGTTGTGCCCAGAACGCATTCAGTTTTGTTCTTTACTGACTGCTTGCTCCTTGTTGCCTGCTTTGCCACACCTTTCTTTTGTTCTTCGTGCCCTTAAGAAGACCTACCCGCTCACCGTTTGCTTGCTGTGCCCGCCCACGCAACTTTTGTCTGCCAGCTGACCAATACAACGATGCAATGTCACTCACTATCAGGGTTGCCAGGTTAGGAGTTTTCCTCCTAGATCTAGGAGTATTTGATTTGAGATTGGAGGAAAATTTTTAGATTGGAGTTAGGAGGTTTTTCTGGGAGTTTTTATATTCTGGGTCGGAGTTTTTGATTTTTTAGGATTTTTCTAGGAGTTTTCTGGGATTTTTTTAGGATTTTCAGCTTCATTCCATCTGTCTTTCTCATTGGCTTAGCATAACAATCGTGCTCGTATCACGTGACCGGCATCTGCTTGCTTATGTGAATTTTGTGACGTGTTCCTCTTAATGTATACATCTTTTTCGAGTAGTATTTCATTAGCAATATACTCCCGCCTCCCCAAATCATACGATACGATCTGACTTGTTGTTGTTGTTCAACTTTATTCTGTACCAGACAGAATAGGACACGCATCCACTTATAAATGGCAACGCGTGGTGTCTGTCTGTCTGTCTGTTTGTACGGAACGTTCGTTTTTAAGCTTTAAGAGCGATTTTTTCTGGTATTTTCGGCGATTTTCTCGATCTTTTCGCAATGAGAGGCTGACACAATTTTGGGACTGCTATTTAGAATCGGAATTCCGTTAATATCTAATTATTAAATTAATGATTTCTTTCAAATCAACTTTGGGCAGTTTCTGCGAAGCACCGCTGTGCGGCGCGCATGCATGGCAGTTGGCGACGTGGATAACCCGTTCGGCAGGTGTATCAATGTATCATATTCAGTGTTGAGGCAGGGCAGCGTACAATTCAATGGTTTTTACCCAAGAGGTGAAGCACTGTTACCCACACGCTACCACAGCATTATACTTTTTGGGCCAGGGTCCCCTGTGGGGTATACTTGGCAGGCACAGTGGATCGCCTGGAGTATGCGAGGTTGCTCGCGCCGAAGATCCCCATCAACACCTCAGGCAACACTGAGCTGCAGAGTTCGTTTTGCTCCTACACGCCTTTTTTGAGGCTTCTGTGACTGGAGCTGATTCGATGGCGCTCGAGAGCACTGCAGATCCCCATCAACACCTCAGGCAACACTGAGCTGCAGAGTTCGTTTCGCTCCTACACGCCTTTTTGAGGCTTCTGTGACTGGAGCTGATTCGATGGCGCTTGAGAGCACTGCAGATCCCCATCAACACCTCAGGCAACACTGAGCTGCAGAGTTCGTTTCGCTCCTACACGCCTTTTTTTAGGCTTCTGTGACTGGAGCTGATTCGATGGCGCTCGAGAGCAACTGCAAGAACAAGGACACGTACAAGATTACACGCTCATGGCAGTTGGCGACGTGGATAACCAGTTCGGCAGGTGTATCATATTCAGTGTTGACACAGGGCAGCGTACAATTCAATGGTTTTTACCCAAGAGTAACTTGTTGTGAAGCACTGTTACCCACACGCTACCACAGCATTATACTTTTTGGGCCAGGGTCCCCTGTGGGGTATACTTGGCAGGCACAGTGGATCGCCTGGAGTATGCACCGCTGTGCGGCGCGCATGCATGGCAGTTGGCGATGTGGATAACCAGTTCGGCAGGTGTATCATATTCAGTGTTGACACAGGGCAGTGTACAATTCAATGGTTTTTACCCAAGAGTAACTTGCAACGCGTGGTGTCTGTCTGTCTGTCTGTTTGTACGGAACGTTCGTTTTTAAGCTTTAAGAGCGATTTTTTCTGGTATTTTCGGCGATTTTCTCGATCTTTTCGCAATGAGAGGCTGACACAATTTTGGGACTGCTATTTAGAATCGGAATTCCGTTAATATCTAATTATTAAATTAATGATTTCTTTCAAATCAACTTTGGGCAGTTTCTGCGAAGCACCGCTGTGCGGCGCGCATGCATGGCAGTTGGCGACGTGGATAACCCGTTCGGTCCACTTATAAATGGCAACGCGTGGTGTCTGTCTGTCTGTCTGTTTGTACGGAACGTTCGTTTTTAAGCTTTAAGAGCGATTTTTTCTGGTATTTTCGGCGATTTTCTCGATCTTTTCGCAATGAGAGGCTGACACAATTTTGGGACTGCTATTTAGAATCGGAATTCCGTTAATATCTAATTATTAAATTAATGATTTCTTTCAAATCAACTTTGGGCAGTTTCTGCGAAGCACCGCTGTGCGGCGCGCATGCATGGCAGTTGGCGACGTGGATAACCCGTTCGGCAGGTGTATCAATGTATCATATTCAGTGTTGAGGCAGGGCAGCGTACAATTCAATGGTTTTTACCCAAGAGGTGAAGCACTGTTACCCACACGCTACCACAGCATTATACTTTTTGAGCCAGGGTCCCCTGTGGGGTATACTTGGCAGGCACAGTGGATCGCCTGGAGTATGCGAGGTTGCGCGCGCCGAAGATCCCCATCAACACCTCAGGCAACACTGAGCTGCAGAGTTCGTTTTGCTCCTACACGCCTTTTTTGAGGCTTCTGTGACTGGAGCTGATTCGATGGCGCTCGAGAGCACTGCAGATCCCCATCAACACCTCAGGCAACACTGAGCTGCAGAGTTCGTTTCGCTCCTACACGCCTTTTTGAGGCTTCTGTGACTGGAGCTGATTCGATGGCGCTTGAGAGCACTGCAGATCCCCATCAACACCTCAGGCAACACTGAGCTGCAGAGTTCGTTTCGCTCCTACACGCCTTTTTTTAGGCTTCTGTGACTGGAGCTGATTCGATGGCGCTCGAGAGCAACTGCAAGAACAAGGACACGTACAAGATTACACGCTCATGGCAGTTGGTGACGTGGATAACCAGTTCGGCAGGTGTATCATATTCAGTGTTGACACAGGGCAGCGTACAATTCAATGGTTTTTACCCAAGAGTAACTTGTTGTGAAGCACTGTTACCCACACGCTACCACAGCATTATACTTTTTGGGCCAGGGTCCCCTGTGGGGTATACTTGGCAGGCACAGTGGATCGCCTGGAGTATGCACCGCTGTGCGGCGCGCATGCATGGCAGTTGGCGACGTGGATAACCCGTTCGGTCCACTTATAAATGGCAACGCGTGGTGTCTGTCTGTCTGTCTGTTTGTACGGAACGTTCGCTTTTAAGCTTTAAGAGCGATTTTTTCTGGTATTTTCGGCGATTTTCTCGATCTTTTCGCAATGAGAGGCTGACACAATTTTGGGACTGCTATTTAGAATCGGAATTCCGTTAATATCTAATTATTAAATTAATGATTTCTTTCAAATCAACTTTGGGCAGTTTCTGCGAAGCACCGCTGTGCGGCGCGCATGCATGGCAGTTGGCGACGTGGATAACCCGTTCGGCAGGTGTATCAATGTATCATATTCAGTGTTGAGGCAGGGCAGCGTACAATTCAATGGTTTTTACCCAAGAGGTGAAGCACTGTTACCCACACGCTACCACAGCATTATACTTTTTGAGCCAGGGTCCCCTGTGGGGTATACTTGGCAGGCACAGTGGATCGCCTGGAGTATGCGAGGTTGCTCGCGCCGAAGATCCCCATCAACACCTCAGGCAACACTGAGCTGCAGAGTTCGTTTTGCTCCTACACGCCTTTTTTGAGGCTTCTGTGACTGGAGCTGATTCGATGGCGCTCGAGAGCACTGCAGATCCCCATCAACACCTCAGGCAACACTGAGCTGCAGAGTTCGTTTCGCTCCTACACGCCTTTTTGAGGCTTCTGTGACTGGAGCTGATTCGATGGCGCTTGAGAGCACTGCAGATCCCCATCAACACCTCAGGCAACACTGAGCTGCAGAGTTCGTTTCGCTCCTACACGCCTTTTTTTAGGCTTCTGTGACTGGAGCTGATTCGATGGCGCTCGAGAGCAACTGCAAGAACAAGGACACGTACAAGATTACACGCTCATGGCAGTTGGTGACGTGGATAACCAGTTCGGCAGGTGTATCATATTCAGTGTTGACACAGGGCAGCCTACAATTAAATGGTTTTTACCCAAGAGTAACTTGTTGTGAAGCACTGTTACCCACACGCTACCACAGCATTATACTTTTTGGGCCAGGGTCCCCTGTGGGGTATACTTGGCAGGCACAGTGGATCGCCTGGAGTATGCACCGCTGTGCGGCGCGCATGCATGGCAGTTGGCGATGTGGATAACCAGTTCGGCAGGTGTATCATATTCAGTGTTGACACAGGGCAGTGTACAATTCAATGGTTTTTACCCAAGAGTAACTTGCAACGCGTGGTGTCTGTCTGTCTGTCTGTTTGTACGGAACGTTCGTTTTTAAGCTTTAAGAGCGATTTTTTCTGGTATTTTCGGCGATTTTCTCGATCTTTTCGCAATGAGAGGCTGACACAATTTTGGGACTGCTATTTAGAATCGGAATTCCGTTAATATCTAATTATTAAATTAATGATTTCTTTCAAATCAACTTTGGGCAGTTTCTGCGAAGCACCGCTCTGTTTGTACGGAACGTTCGTTTTTAAGCTTTAAGAGCGATTTTTTCTGGTATTTTCGGCGATTTTCTCGATCTTTTCGCAATGAGAGGCTGACACAATTTTGGGACTGCTATTTAGAATCGGAATTCCGTTAATATCTAATTATTAAATTAATGATTTCTTTCAAATCAACTTTGGGCAGTTTCTGCGAAGCACCGCTGTGCGGCGCGCATGCATGGCAGTTGGCGACGTGGATAACCCGTTCGGTCCACTTATAAATGGCAACGCGTGGTGTCTGTCTGTCTGTCTGTTTGTACGGAACGTTCGCTTTTAAGCTTTAAGAGCGATTTTTTCTGGTATTTTCGGCGATTTTCTCGATCTTTTCGCAATGAGAGGCTGACACAATTTTGGGACTGCTATTTAGAATCGGAATTCCGTTAATATCTAATTATTAAATTAATGATTTCTTTCAAATCAACTTTGGGCAGTTTCTGCGAAGCACCGCTGTGCGGCGCGCATGGATGGCAGTTGGCGACGTGGATAACCCGTTCGGCAGGTGTATCAATGTATCATATTCAGTGTTGAGGCAGGGCAGCGTACAATTCAATGGTTTTTACCCAAGAGGTGAAGCACTGTTACCCACACGCTACCACAGCATTATACTTTTTGAGCCAGGGTCCCCTGTGGGGTATACTTGGCAGGCACAGTGGATCGCCTGGAGTATGCGAGGTTGCTCGCGCCGAAGATCCCCATCAACACCTCAGGCAACACTGAGCTGCAGAGTTCGTTTTGCTCCTACACGCCTTTTTTGAGGCTTCTGTGACTGGAGCTGATTCGATGGCGCTCGAGAGCACTGCAGATCCCCATCAACACCTCAGGCAACACTGAGCTGCAGAGTTCGTTTCGCTCCTACACGCCTTTTTGAGGCTTCTGTGACTGGAGCTGATTCGATGGCGCTTGAGAGCACTGCAGATCCCCATCAACACCTCAGGCAACACTGAGCTGCAGAGTTCGTTTCGCTCCTACACGCCTTTTTTTAGGCTTCTGTGACTGGAGCTGATTCGATGGCGCTCGAGAGCAACTGCAAGAACAAGGACACGTACAAGATTACACGCGCATGGCAGTTGGCGACGTGGATAACCAGTTCGGCAGGTGTATCATATTCAGTGTTGACACAGGGCAGCGTACAATTCAATGGTTTTTACCCAAGAGTAACTTGTTGTGAAGCACTGTTACCCACACGCTACCACAGCATTATACTTTTTGGGCCAGGGTCCCCTGTGGGGTATACTTGGCAGGCACAGTGGATCGCCTGGAGTATGCACCGCTGTGCGGCGCGCATGCATGGCAGTTGGCGATGTGGATAACCAGTTCGGCAGGTGTATCATATTCAGTGTTGACACAGGGCAGTGTACAATTCAATGGTTTTTACCCAAGAGTAACTTGCAACGCGTGGTGTCTGTCTGTCTGTCTGTTTGTACGGAACGTTCGTTTTTAAGCTTTAAGAGCGATTTTTTCTGGTATTTTCGGCGATTTTCTCGATCTTTTCGCAATGAGAGGCTGACACAATTTTGGGACTGCTATTTAGAATCGGAATTCCGTTAATATCTAATTATTAAATTAATGATTTCTTTCAAATCAACTTTGGGCAGTTTCTGCGAAGCACCGCTGTGCGGCGCGCATGCATGGCAGTTGGCGACGTGGATAACCCGTTCGGCAGGTGTATCAATGTATCATATTCAGTGTTGAGGCAGGGCAGCGTACAATTCAATGGTTTTTACCCAAGAGGTGAAGCACTGTTACCCACACGCTACCACAGCATTATACTTTTTGAGCCAGGGTCCCCTGTGGGATATACTTGGCAGGCACAGTGGATCGCCTGGAGTATGCGAGGTTGCTCGCGCCGAAGATCCCCATCAACACCTCAGGCAACACTGAGCTGCAGAGTTCGTTTTGCTCCTACACGCCTTTTTTGAGGCTTCTGTGACTGGAGCTGATTCGATGGCGCTCGAGAGCACTGCAGATCCCCATCAACACCTCAGGCAACACTGAGCTGCAGAGTTCGTTTCCCTCCTACACGCCTTTTTGAGGCTTCTGTGACTGGAGCTGATTCGATGGCGCTTGAGAGCACTGCAGATCCCCATCAACACCTCAGGCAACACTGAGCTGCAGAGTTCGTTTCGCTCCTACACGCCTTTTTTTAGGCTTCTGTGACTGGAGCTGATTCGATGGCGCTCGAGAGCAACTGCAAGAACAAGGACACATACAAGATTACACGCGCATGGCAGTTGGCGACGTGGATAACCAGTTCGGCAGGTGTATCATATTCAGTGTTGACACAGGGCAGCGTACAATTCAATGGTTTTTACCCAAGAGTAACTTGTTGTGATGCACTGTTACCCACACGCTACCACAGCATTATACTTTTTGGGCCAGGGTCCCCTGTGGGGTATACTTGGCAGGCACAGTGGATCGCCTGGAGTATGCACCGCTGTGCGGCGCGCATGCATGGCAGTTGGCGATGTGGATAACCAGTTCGGCAGGTGTATCAATGTATCATATTCAGTGTTGACACAGGGCAGTGTACAATTCAATGGTTTTTACCCAAGAGTAACTTGTTGTGAAGCACTGTTACCCACACGCTACCACAGCATTATACTTTTTGGGCCAGGGTCCCCTGTGGGGTATACTTGGCAGGCACAGTGGATCGCCTGGAGTATGAGAGGTTGCTCGCGCCAAAGATCCCCATCAACACCTCAGGCAACAGTGCAACACTGAGCTGCAGAGTTCGTTTTGCTCCTACACGCCTTTTTTAAGGCTTCTGTGACTGGAGCTGATTCGATGGCGCTCGAGAGCACTGCAGAGCAACTGCAAGAACAAGGACACGTACAAGATGAACAAGATGCCTCTGAGAATGCGATCTCAAGCATAAAGGAGAGAACACTGTACATCAATACAGCTAGAAGCAGCATCGATGGTCTGTCCATCGCGGCTGTTGCACAGTCTATTGGACTAGAAAACACTCCTGACCTGCACCCTCAGTTTCTTTACAGAGTGCGTAATGCACTGAAACTGAGCTATGCCAGCAAGGCAGCTAGAGACACTGTACTAGAGAAACAATTGTGCATCAATGAACAACTCTTTCAACCTGAACTGCCCTTTGAACTTTGCTCAACGAAAACACTGGTGCTCTGCCTGTATGGCATCCCAGTGTATGAGACTGAGGTCAACATAGCTGACTGGCTAAAGGAGAAGGGAGTCAAGCCTGCTGGAGAGTTTCGCTGGCTGAGTTATCCCAACACAACGATTTGCACCACAGGCAGATCAGTGCAAGCAGAGGCCCCCAGAGAACTAGAAATACCAGGGTTCGCCTGGTATCAGTCAACAATGGTCAAAAGGAGAAAGATAAACAAACATCTGGTACTGGGGCATGCAATGGTGGTGCAAGAAGTGCTTCCAGAAGGGGCACGATAGCCAACACTGCCCACCTCCAGAGGCAGAGACCACTGACGATGTGGTCACAGTTATGATCGATGAAGTCCCTGAACAAGAGGCCACAGAGCAGGTGGTGGAGCACACAGAAACTCAAAGGCTACCGAAAGGAAGCTACAGCAAAGTAGCTAGGAGTACAGCAGTGACGCTGCCTCCAGAAAAGCAACAGCTTAAGGACCGTTTGCACACAGAGTATGGTGCCAATGTGACCATCTTCTTCACTAAGAAATTCGTCTTCTCCAACCACCATCCTTGCAAGTTTACTGTTGATGGAGAGACTTACAGCTCCACTGAACAGTACCTCTTTGTGCAAAAGGCTAGAAAGTGTGGCACCCAGAAAGTGGTTAGACAGATGAAAGAAACAGAAGATGCAGCTGCTGTAAAGAGACTAGGGGAGCAGATTCGTTGGCCACACAACACTCAGCACTGGTACGAGTTTGCTGAAAAGCAGCTAGAGGAGGCCAATGAAACAAAGTATCGGCAGAATCCAGAACTGCACGACGAACAACATCAGCTGTTCACGACCTGTGGTACCAGGCTTGTAGAAGCTTGCTCAGACCAGCTCTGGGGTAGCGGCTTTAGACTTGGAGACCCCAAGAACAACATTCCAGAACAGTTGACTGGTCTCAACGTTTTCGGTGACCTGCTCACTCACCTATGGAGGAGACTGATGACTGACTATCCAGCTGAGGCGAAAGCTGCTAGAGATGCTAAGAAAGGAGGCATGAAGCGAGGGCTTACAGAAGAAGATAGTAGTAGTTCTGTGTCTAAACTGTCAAAACACTAATGGAAGTGCTTACTGTGGCCACTCTTAATGTAGCTGGACTACGTAGGAACCCAAAAACATTTATAAGTGGATGTATCACATTACATACGCCTGTATCACAATCAACTTTCTTATGCGCGCGAAGCGCGCAATGGCGTCTAGTACTCAAAAAGAGCCCTTCAACGCGCTTGCCCTTGACTAGAACACCTACACTACGTACATACAGATAAAGCTCATACATCCTAAACACTCAGATCAATAACCAAACTTCGACCAGCTCAGTCATAAAACTGTTGAGATTTAACAAGCGTGCAAAAATTGGGATTGTCGAGACTCGGTTCCTGAACAGTTAAAGAGTTCCAAGCTTTACAGCACTGTTGAAAACACGACCGTCTGCACCGCGTTCGCGCTGACAAAGAGGTATATGACCAACTGTGCAGTGGTGCTCGATCTGGTTGCTCGGTTGGTGGCTCTCTGCTGCAGAGTACCAGTCGGCAAGTGTCTTTCTCCATGACAGTACTTCCAAATCAGTTACTGATGTACAGTTTAAGATGCATTTTGCGAGAAAGTCAGCTTTGGTGCCGAAGAGAGGGGGCAAGCAGGGCCATCTCACGGATCTGGCTGATATTTATAACTATTAAAATAGAGCACAGTCGAAGACCAACGGTGCATGCCCGGCCACCAGCAACCCCCTAGAACCGGAGCTACACCCCCTCAAAGTTGGGTCGGCAGCAATTTTCGGGCTCATTTTAATAGCTCTGACACCCTCCATTCAAACGATCACCCTTCATTCGTTTCTTAAGCTAGGATCTCGACTCGCATATGGTTTTGTAGCTGGTCCAATGGCCTTTCATTTTCTGGTACTCCCGTTTCCAGATCGTAGCTGGTTACCGAGATATTCGCCGAAAACTGCGAAATTTCCACAAAATGCCACTCCGTTTTTTTTCGAAAAATCTTTATAATTTTTTGTGCAAAGGCCCTGCCAAGCTAATGTTTTAACAAAAGTTAGGCATGAGTTGGCCAAACAAAATGAGCGCCCCAAAGTGTGCGGTTAGGGGGTGGAGGGGGGTGTTTTGGCCTCTCAAAGGTGTTCGAAAAAAATTTTATTTGAGAGGCCAAAACGGCGTCCCCCCCCCCTAACCGCACACTTTGGGGCGCTCATTTTGTTTGGCCAACTCATGCCTAACTTTTGTTAAAACATTAGCTTGGCAGGGCCTTTGCACAAAAAATTATAAAGATTTTTCGAAAAAAAACGGAGTGGCATTTTGTGGAAATTTCGCAGTTTTCGGCGAATATTTCGGTAACCAGCTATGATCTGGAAACCGGAGTACCAGAAAATGAAAGGCCATTGGACCAGCTACAAAACCATATGCGAGTCGAGATCGTAGCTTAAGAAACGAATGAAGGGTGATCGTTTGAATGGAGGGTGTCAGAGCTATTAAAATGAGCCCGAAAATTGCTGCCGACCCAACTTTGAGGGGGTGTAGCTCCGGTTCTAGGGGGTTGCTGGTGGCCGGGCATGCACCGTTGGTCTTCGACTGTGCTCTATTTTAATAGATATAAATATCAGCCAGATCCGTGAGATGGCCCTGCTTGCCCCCTCAAAGCTGACTTTCTCGCAAAATGCATCTTAAAAGCCTTGTATAAACAATAAATCTGACGTAGGGTAGGGACCGAAGTCCTACGATACGATCAGGCTTTGCAGCCCATTTCGCAACACCGTATGTACGCCGAAGGTTCGTATAGCCCTTCTTTTACGGCCCAGCCACTAGCTTCCAACATGCTTTGGATCAGGGTACATGGTCCAGTTCGCTAGTGGCTTTGCTTTCGGCCTAAACCACTATACCAACTGTGCTGGCTTCTCCCTCCTATGCATGCTTTTCGCTCTATGGCTTTCTGGTGCACCGGCAGATCCAATCCACATAACCGGCTAAAGTCTAAGTCCACTCTGAATCTAAAAGACTAAACTAAAAACTGAATAAAACTGTGGCTTAAATCAGGGGTGGTCGGAAAGTGGGGTTTCCTTCCACGCCCACATCAGAGAGAGAGAGCTGATTCCACTGCTAGCACGCAGCTTTTTCGAACACTGTATTCCACTGAACTAATGCAAAGGTTCTACTAAAACCCGCAAGCTGGAAGGGTCTTCTTTATATTCTGTAGAAATTTATTCAACGAACTACAACATAAAACAGATTAGACCATAACAAAAAGCACTGGATATTGAATTGAGAAATAAATATAGCAACATACATACAGACAAACCTCACTTCCGACCAACTAGCGAGTACAAACAAGCAAGCAAAACGTACCAGTAAGTGCCTCAAATCAAACGTTATTGTTGTTACCCGAACACATACAATGTACATATGTATGTAGAAGTAGAAGTGATCAGTGAATACGTACTGAACTGTTCAGTCCACCACATCAGGAGCTGCACCAGATTCAAAGTACATGAAGTCCTGAAACAAACGAATTGCAGGGCATTCTAGAAAGTTGACCGAGCTTTACAATTAGGAAAACGGCTCCCAAACAAGTAGCCTTTGTTTTGACGTCCAATTCTCGCGGGAATGTCACATAGAAGTTGTCTGCATCGGTCATCATTTCTTTAGCTACTCCAGAGAATTCCTTTCTGATCATGCCGACCTTTTCGTCGCCGCGATACAACTGCAAACTAGATTCAGTCATATTTGGCTGCTATAGCAGTTAGTAAAAGGTCACATCAAATCCAACCGTGCGACAGCAAGGTACCAAGCAGCAGGAGCAATTGCAATTCTTGTTGCAGGGCCCTCTGACCTCTAGCACCTGTTTTCCCTCTGGATTGAGGAGTTGGAATTTGGGTCGGCAGAAGACACACTCCTGCTTGATCATACCCAGATCTTCCCCGGCTCCGGACAGAACGCTCATCTCCTATAAAAAGCAACGTTCGGCTTAATCAGGCCGCCGGAGAACCTCCTGCCGGTGAGGCGCAATTAAAACGCAGCCCCTCCTAGAGCCAATGCAACACATTAATTGGAGGTGCAGCTCAGAAGACACCATGCGTCCGACGCCGCTGCTTGCCCTTTTGGTTTTGCTCTGTTGCTATCAAATGGCTCCTGCCAGACTCATTTGCAACCATCCGCAGTGGTGCAAGAGTTACGGACTACGCTCTACTGAACCTCTGAGTAGGACTTTTTGATTCAGGCACTCACACACCAACCAATAACTGACTGCTGTTTGTCTGTTTGCTAAAGAAGGGTGGTTGATGATATGTAGGAAGGCAACCTTTGAGTTCAAAAATAAACATTTTGCCGCTCTTGTTTCGGCGCCCACTCAAAAAAACGGTTTTGCAGAAAACGTGGAGATGGCGCCCGAGAAACGAAAGCCTGCCTTCGTTCGTTTTGGCAAGAGAACAGATTTTATTAGACTGGGAAAGAGAAAGTTCGCTGCTATCAGACTGGGAAAGAAGAACTGATGCTCTGGTGAACTAAATAGTGTTTAGATTGGGTGCGTACGTAAACCAGTAATAAAGTACCTGCAAACAACAGCAAGGACAGCAAGAGATACAGCAGGGTTGGCACGAGCAAGGGCGCTTGAAAACCAGAACTTCTTTGTTAGTGGTGTCGCGAATGTCGATCTTGAAACGCCGCTTCTCGGTACAGCAGCGTCGGATTAAGCAACAGCTTTCTAAAAAAACAGGGTGATTCACATATCCCGACGGGATTCGCAAGCTCAGAACTTTTTTGTTTGTGGACCGAGTCGGCTGATTTTTGGGTATGATATGTGGATATACTTCGCATTTTACTGTTTAAAATTTTAGCTTATTTCATCACGAAATGCCTGAAAACGGGCAATTCTACCGCAGACTGAAATTTCCAACATTGGCCCTAAATATATTTGGCTTGTGCGCGATTAGGCTAGTGTTTGAGTGTTGAAAAGATTCTTAAACCATAGTGGGTTGACGCTTTATTCACTTTTCAACACAAGCCGACATTTTTAGCACTTGTGATAGCTTTTTCAGTGAAGGAACGTGCAAAATGGGCTGTGCAGTTTGAGTGGACCAAAAGCACTGCGATTGTTCAGCCTGCAAATTGGGATAGAACGCGAGCCTCCAAGAGATGCCAGCATCCACTGGTGGCATGAATGGCTGATCGAAAAGGGCAGTCTGTCCAACAAGATTCGCAAAAGCGTCCACCAACCAGAACCAGCGTGGAGGGTGGAATGCCACCAGCGGCTGCAGAAAGTGATTGAAAACAGTGACCACCACGTTGAAGTGTATAACTAGTGACGTAGTGCATGGAATTTGTTGAAATTTGAAACATTAAAATGCGAAGTGTGTCCACACATCATATTAAAAAATCAGCCGATTCGGTCCACAAATAAAAAAGTTCTGAGCTTGGAAACCTGGCGGGATATGTGAATCACCCTGTACATTCAGCAATGATATTTTCTTGCCGCTGATATAATCACCGAACTTGCGAACGAAACAATACGTATGTTTCAATACCTAAGGGAAGCCAGCCGTAAACTTACTTTCTTTAGCTTTGAACAACAGCTGTCCTTGTGGTGTGAAAATATTGTACTTATTCCGCGTTTCACACCCAGTGCAGCCTTGAAAATCAAACAGTCAGTCGTCAAAAATGAATTGTAGATATCTGGATGCACCTACATTCGCACATTTCGATTTTCTGCTTAATCCGCAAGTAATCTGAGCCAACCAGACTTTCCAATCCAGCCGGAATTTCACTCGAGCCACCGAACGGCGCCGCTAAAACAAAGTTGTGTTCGCATTTACCACTCAGACAATGGCGCCCCTACCTCCGCCTGGTCTAGGTTGGTCCACTATTACGGGGTTTTGATACCCCTGATAGGCCATGGCGAATCGTACAACAGAGCAGAATGGTTTTTAATAATGGACAGCCGAGTGCACTAAACCAACGTACGCACTGAGCGAAGCAGTCGGTGTTTACAGCGATTCCGGTTTTACACGGTTTGGCCTCGCCTTGCCCACAGGCTGGTTGAAATTTTTGCCAATCAATTTTACTGGCCGAGTCTGCCTGTAGTAGCAGCAGCTGTTTCGCTTCTAAGAGCAAACAAAGCACAGTTTACTATCTCTGACTAATGGAATGGACCGAACTGAAATTGCTTGTATTTGCATTTCGTTAGCGCAGCATTAGCACGCGTTAGCTTTTAGATCTGGATTTAAAATCGTCAACAACAACATGAAGCACATCAAGTGCCGGAAGTAGGCTCGCTTATCTTTTATGAAGCGCTGATGCTGAAACGACCTTTTTACGAGAAATGTGGTTGGTCGCCAAGAAGGTTCAAGGTCAGCAATTGCTCCTACGTACGTACACGTACGTACAGTATGTATGTTTACAAATTTCAATGATTGCCGATTCTGTTTAGAAAGAATCACATTGTCAAATACTATTTAGTATAGAAGATGATAAATTTTCTAATGCGATTTTGTTTTTTGTTTGTTTTGACTCAAAATAAACGCCCCCAAAGTTTCGATGCGACATATTAAAGTTGGCTTCTAGCAATTCGGCGGCGTCAATCAGACTACGACGTCCGACAGAGGCGCGACAAGACAATCCTGACAAGTTAAGACCATCGAAACGAGTCTATTTTGGTGATTTAAGAGAATAGATGGCGCACCCGATAAAACGTTTTTATACCTGGTAACCAAGTGGACTTTCCGGCTGCCGAATTAACTTTCAATGGACCCACACAAATTGCACCAATTTTGCTCAGAATTTGCTTCCAGTCAAAACAACCCAACCTCCGTATGTTCTGGCACCGGTTCGGTGAGCTTTCTTTCTGTACTCGAGAACTAGAGGGTAACTGATGTGTTGGTGGTTTTCGAAAACACTAGTTTTACCGCTCCAGCTTCTTGTTTAATCAGCGCCCACTGCTCAGACGAAGGGAAAACAATCTAAATTAATTGTTTCAGGCTGAATGAATAACTGGGTGACAAATTTAGTCGCCTCTACGGCGGCTTTGCTGTCAATTCTGGCCTTAATTCTGTCCGTCGGCTCTCTGCACAATCTCTGGCAGTTTATTCTCAGTGTCAATGGGCAAGTGGAACTGGACATTAGAGAGTTCCGCAGACTGCAAGATGAGGCCTGGAAGGATATGCTTGTCATCTACGACATCGACGTCAGACCGAAGAAGAGAAGAGTCGGACCTTTCTGTTGTACGTTTTTCTGCCATCTAATCTACTTGACCAACTTTTAAAAGGTGGCAAACCGGCTCCAACTCAGACTATTGTCTTTACACGTGAAAGTTTAGGTCTCACTAAACTCCAATACTTACAGACAAATTAATTTGTAGAGCAAAATTTTCAGTCTGTTTCGAGGACAATCGCTGTCCAGTTGGCACGCCGGGCAGGCCAGGTCGGCCTGGCCTTCGGGGACCTCCAGGTGATTCGGGCAGGAAGGGTATGCCGGGTCTACCGGGAAATTACCCAGCAGTCACCTACAATCCTGAGGCTACCTGTAGAGTGTGTCCCAAAGGTCTGCCTGGTCCGGCCGGGCCACGTGGAGAGCCTGGAGAACAAGTTAGTTTATCATCTATTTACTCACTTCCATTACAGTTTTTTTATACAATGCTCCAACCGACACATTTTCAGTGTCAAACATAATTTTTTTCTTTAACGATGTTCGACATACGTAGATTAAGCTTTTTTATATACAATATTGGCCATAAAAAAGACCGCCTGGCCCTTTTTAATTTTTCCGAATAGTTTCAAATGGCCGCCATTCCGTCAATTTTCAATCAAATAAAAAGATTTTCGGCACGATCATTATTATTAGTTGTTTACAGTTTGTCTTGGCCAAGTCCTAGCCTGCTAGCCTTCTGTGGCCTGTACGTACTGTATGCCGTTCCGAAATGAACTGACCCAAATTTTCTGACGTCAACTTTGAACACGAATCCTTCATCGGATTTTCCACAAATTTTGCAGGTTGACCAATGTATACACGGAATTAAAAGCTTGAAGAGGTCAGCTTTCTAGCACAACCGGTTAAAATCTGGTGGATTTTTACTTTCGAGAAACGTGAAATTTTGGCAGTCTCAAAAATGAGGGTGTTATTCCTTGCGCAGAAAGCAGGGCTATACGAACTAGTGGGGCCATGGATTACAATCATCTCAACTAAGGCAACACAATGAACACCTAAACAATGAACATAGTGCTTTTTATGTTCAGACGGAAGCGCCTCATTTTTGGCAATACTAATCTTTCATCGTCACTGAAAGTACGTAAAAATCCGCCAGATTTAACCGGTTGTGCTAGAAAGCTGACCTCTTCAAGCTTTTAACTCCATGTATAGATTGGTTAACCTGCAAAATTTGGGGAAAATCCTATGAAGGATTCGTGAGATATTTATGTTCAAATTTGATATATGAAAATTAGTGTCAGATGATTTCATAAAGGGAATAACTCATTAGCTACAGAAGGTTATGACTTGGCCAAAACAAACGGTAAACAAATAATAATAATTATGCCAAAAATCTTTTCATTCGGTTGAAAATTGATGGAATGGCGGCCATTTGAATTTTTTTCGGAAAACTCGAAAAAAAGGCGGTTTTTTTTATGGCTAACACTGTACGTACGGCCGCATTGTAATACGTACGTAGGTATGTACAATGTATCTATTTATTCGTTTCTTAGCCAAGTAGTATTTTGTTTGGTACCCAAATTCTGAAATTTAATTTTATATAAATTTGTTATTTGATATGAATTAAATAAAAATTAGCTAAAATCAATACTCAATTCCTAATGAAACAGCTGAAAACCTGGGTCGTGTCAGTCCAAAATGAGTTCAACTTTTTTCAGATGGCGATAAATGGTCTACAAATTTAGCATTTAAAGAGTTGATATCTTGCTATAGGCATGGACAAGGTAATCTTTGGACTGAACTTGTTGTTTTGTAGCCAGACTTTGCTTAGTGTAGCTGCCAAACCAAGCAAATTTATATCAAATTCATATCAAATTTATATCAAATATCTAGGCCAATTTTACGAAATTTAATATAATTTTAATTTGTTTGGCAGTCATCACGAGAAATATAATTTGTTATTAAATTGCTATTTACTTGGTGATTTTGGCCAAAACAATTTAATTTTGTTATTTAATTTTAATTTGATCGGAAACACTACCCTCGACACGACACCCTTCGATTTGTCTGGCAAGTGATTTTTTCAGCAAATTTTTACAACATTTTTAGAATTTCAGACAGAAAAATTGGTAAAATCGCCTCTAAACAGCACTTTTTAGCTGTATTTGAGCCGAAATTGGCGATTTTTGACGAATTTTAGCCCAATATTGCGACTTTTGAGCGTATTTTAATACCCAAACCAACCCCTCCATTAGAATTCGGGCTCAGTCAACCCCCGGCTGACGCCAGACAGACCCCACCGAGCCGAACCGCTCCGTCATCGGCTGATGACCTGTTACATGTGTTAGCAATGTTTGTTTAAAAAAACCGTTATTAAACGATGAAAGGATAGGGAGATTGCTTGAAAACCGAAGCCCATGCGCGATCAACTGGTGTTGTTTTCAATTTTCGTGCATGCTACATATGGTTGATGCAATTCAGTACGGCAGCAAGCAAACATAAGAATGGCAACATTTCCATGGAAATAAAAACAAGCGCCGTCTTTACTAGGATGAATTTTTAGTATCCATCGTTACGTACGTACCGTACATGCCCCTATACGTACGTGGACGTAAAAGTACAGTCAATAAAATAAAGTGTTTCAGGGTCCAACAGGCGCTACCGGTCGTCCTGGGAACCACGCCCGACCCGGTCGTCCGGGCAAAATCGGAATCCCGGGTAATCACGGCAAACCAGGGGTTCCCGGCAAGAACGGACCACCGGGGTCGCTGGGCAAGCACGGTGCCCAAGGCACCATCGGTCTGCAAGGTCCACCAGGCAAGCGCGGACCCAAAGGTCCCAAGGGTCAGAGCGGTCTGATCGGAGATGCTGGCACTCCGGGCACCCAGGGTATAGAAGGAGTGCAAGGTCCAAAGGGTCCGCCTGGAGAGATCGGCACCCATGGAGAGAGGGGTCGGACTGGGGACCAAGGCCCGAGAGGGGAACACGGCGGCAGTTGCAAGTGTCCGGGAAGAAAGCCGGATGCTGTGAAAGCGAGGCCCGGAAGACCCAAAGCTATTTATGAGACCGGACCTGGAGATGTGAGAGGAACTTTCTCGGGAGCCAACGTGGGTGGTCGCACGCGACTGAATGGACGACCGCAACCGAATAAACGGTTGGAGAGAATTCGGTCCTCTTGAGCTTTCAGATTTCTGTGCAATCGTTTCTGTCGTCAATTTTTAAGTCTGTTGATCTTGTTTGCGTACAATTCAGTGTCATTACTTGTAAGATACGTGGTTTTCTGTGTGTAAACCTAAACTCACCTGAAATATCGAAGGTTTTATAGCCTTTCTTCAAGAGTTTAGACTAAGTTTAGTTAGTATAAGGCTTAGACTTAAAAAGGCGGAACTGGGCACAAATCCGTTTCGAAATGAAAAGAATCAGTTTGAGGCCACCTAATGTGCGTAGGAAAGACTGGTAAAAGTATTAGGGCCAAAAAGTCATGTGCGCTGAAAGAGAAGTTGAATAATTGAACGATGCCTTTGACTGGCGTTGGTTAAGCCTTCAGTACCATTGTTAGGAGTCAAAATTGCACTAGCAATTAGTGCCATAGGTGGTAGCCTAGGTGTCTGCGCGAGTCAAGCTAGTAATCGACATGAGCTCCGTTACCAGAAAGCCGTCATTTCGGAGTAACCCTCCTCGATTACCACCAATAAGGTGGTTCACAGACAATGGCTGGGCAGGAAACGACGAGACCATCTATACACAGCTTGTCTCACCAGCATTGTCTATCTGTTATTGCTTGAGGGCGAAGCTGAATTAAGTCCTGAGAACTCGTGCACCTTCTCGCTAGAACAAGAAGAAGAGAATTTCCCACCGAAATCGATGTATCGCAAGCACACGGCGGTAAGATGCTAGTTGTTTCTCGTTCCTCGTCTTTGTTTAAGCCCCATGGAGAAGCCTCATACGACCGGCAAAGTTTGTTAAATTTGTATTTTTTTTTTCGAATCATTTCCTAACTTTCTGTAAATAGCATATTTTTGGAAATTAGTAACGGGCCAAAATAACATAAATATTCATAAAAATGAATTGTTTGGGAGAACGTAAGGCCACCCTTTTGGCCGTAGGACATCCTGCGAGTATGACATCCTTACGGCGTGTGATAGGATTTAAAAATATTCATAAAACTTATGACATACGCCCTTAAAAAACTTTTATACATATAATAAGAGGTGTTGCGCAAGGCCGCGCTTACACAATCATACTCGTAGCAAATCCTAAAAGCGTTTTGAATCACCGCCATATGGCATGTTTAGGAGGGAAATTCAAATCTGACTTTCTTATTTTGGTATTGGCACATACCGAAAGCAAACTTTGAGTCTAGCTGTAGTCATTTCCGTTCCGCAATAGTCATTTAACCAATTTTTCAATAATAAGGAGCAAACGGGTAAGAAAGTAAAAGGCTAAGAACACTTCGTTTTCGGTAAGTATGAATATTTAAACGTTTACTAGTAATTTCAAGTTTATTTCTATTTCTATTAGTAGACAGACAACCAAGACTGTTTATCGCATGCCACGCACTGGTAAAACCTACGACTGTACGTCCTAAGAGGCTGTAGATAGCTTGCGACCTACCTAAGTTTTTCGTCCTATACCAGGATTTCCTACGAGCGCCATCCTAAGCAAAGTTTTACGAATAATCCAACAGTGCGGCGTCCTAAACGGCCAGATTTAGGAAATCCTACGTCCTAAATTGTTTTATGAATACGGGCCAGATTATCAGTTTGCTCAAAAGAGCAAGACAAAATTTTGATTGTGTTTTAGCCGTCTGACAAAGACTCGACCAAACTAGAATCGGCAGAACGCATGTCAAACCAAAAAGCGAAGAATAATAGGATGTTAGTGGAACAGACCAAACCGAAGGTTGTCCCAGTCGAAACGACAGCCACTTTGAATGGACGCAATGGGATTACTGTTAGAGTCTATCAGATTTGAATTATACGTACGCACGCACACCCAACTTCTAACTGTACCCTATTATAGTTTTCTGCCCTTCCCTCAGTAAACAATATTACAATATTCATTACTTCCAGATTAAGATTGCGTACGGTAGTGGCACCGAGTTTGGCAACACACAAAACAGTGATATTTTCGTGCCCAATTTTTTCGTAAACAGTGCAGGTATGTAACAAAAAGTAAAAGCTATAACCTATATATATCTGTTGAAGTTGTCAATTTTCATACTCAGAAACTTCGAAACATCCCGGACATATGCAAAGTTTTCTCGCACACCCCACCTTCACTATCTGAGTTTCGATATTTATGTACGGCCTCTAAAACAGAAGATGCTCGCAAACGATCACACGTTCCCCGTAAACTGGAAGGTGCAACTCAGTGTAAGAACTGGTTTTCTGACAAGAGCCGTCTGAAGACATCCATAACAAGCAAACAAACAAGAAACCGAGCCAGACAGACGGAGCGTGGTAAAAAGATTTATTCTCTGGTCTGGAGCATTAAGGACACCTGTAGTAGAGTACGTAGCTCTCTATCAAACCTTAGAATCGCTACTAATCTTGGCTAGGTCTGTAGTGGCGTGCATAAACAGTAGTAACACTCACAAACCACACACGACATGTCTGCCACCACTACTGTACGAGATTCTGAGCTCAATCAGTCCACACCACCCGGGAGACCAACTGGCGGCAATTTCAAATCACAGAAAAGAACAGCAATATGTACGAGTATAGAAAATAAAAATAAAGTACTGGTGTGGTCTCAACAGACAGTTTGTACTAATATGGCACCACACCTTCCCTAGACAAGCTACTGTACGTAGGTAGACAGTAATAGAGGGTGTCAGTCAGCAATTATCTAAGTGCACTGGTCAGTAAGTTAGGCCAAATTTACAAGCTGGCTTTGGCTTGTAACTTGAGTGCGCGACACTTGCTCAGCTTATCCAAAAACTACGTAACAGTTCAGTACCGTTAAAAGTAAATATTTAGCGTAAACCCGCTTATTAGAGACACCCGCTATGACTGGACTTTAAATAAATGGTTCAATTCACGACGACAGCCCTCTAGAAACAGTACGAGGAAGGAAGGCTGTAGAAAATATTTAGAGGCCGCACTTTTTGGGGATTCGACTTGAACTCAAAACCGCACCAGTAGCAGGACGACTTCCATCGAGTTTCTTATTAGTAGCTCAGCTCTCTCTCTCTCTCACACACACAGCTGTCTGATTTCGGTGAAAACCCGATGGCCACGATCAACAAGAAAGGAACCGAGTAAATAATAATAATAATAATTGAAAATGATAAAAATGCAATCAATCAATTGATCAGAATTTACACCAAATACAGACAGGACCGACTCAGGAGGTGCCCTGTCTGTCCTTCTCCTCTCTCTCTAACCGCTCAATCTCGGCCATCTCCTCCTTCAACAGTTCCTTGGCCATCTTCAGCGCTCGACCCTCGTTATAATGCTCTCTGCGCTTACGCTCGAACTCTACTCGGCGCTCTGAAACACTCACCACATGGACACTGTACTAAGGCTACCCCTAGCTAGAAAGACCACCCTAAATACAAGTACTAGTAGTGACTAACAAACTAACTGATAAATCACAATTTTTTAGCTTCAAATTCGCTTGAAAAGCCTTTGCAAACCGAATTTGGCGTTTCCGCTGCTGATATTTAAGACCAATCTATGTTTTCGGAAGCGCTCTTTATCACTTTTCTGCTTGTTTTCAACTCTAAAACGTTATTTGGTAGCATAAAAATCTGACCTTACAGGAAAAACGTGCTAAAAACGCATTTCCAGGCGTTTTTGAGCTTTTTCAAATTTTGGACACCACTCTGGGCGAAACCCCTCCCTCACGCCGGCCCGGGCCTGCTACCTGTATGAGAATTCTTACGTGTCAGATAATTCTAAGTTAGGCACGATCTATCTTAGATTTAACATGTGCTTTGGTCACAAGTGTAACAGAGACGGGTCTTAAGCTCGGACTCGCTTCAAAGCGTTAACGTAGGCTCAAATTAAGGATAAAATAATGTGTTACACGTGCCTGAAATTAAAAAAGACCCCATAAATTGCGTCCCAGAAATCAAATGGGTAGGGCAGACCCAAAGGCATGCATGTTACGGCACCGGTTGGTTAACCCTCGAGTACTATGTATCTGATAAAACACCAATGCGTTCGTAGCACGTTCTAATTATAACAACATTAAAAATGGCATTGTTAAGCAGCCGCATTGCGTTTACAGCTAAAAGCCTCTAATGAATAACAGCAGCGAAAATAATGGATTCCATTACCAAAAGGCAATTTAAGCTAAAAATGATGATTTCTACCGCATAATTTTGAACAGTAAAAAACAGTTTTTTCTGAACAACTCAGAAATCGAAGGTACAGTCAAAACCTAACAGTGGCATAATAGCTCTCAGAAACATCAATTTCTCGGCATTGTCAGCTTTTAGACAGTAACGCTTAGGTTCTTAAACGTCTGCCTGCAGCAACACTGAAGAGCAGCTCACTCCGCAGACTTGAAGCAGGAGGGTAGAAGTAGACATGGGCTAGCATTTTGGCTGAAGGGTGGCAAATTTTCAAATCCTGAGGGGGTACCGCCGGGCTGATGGGCGGTTGAAAGGATCATAAGGAAAAAAAAGTCGGATTTTTACTAAAGTCAAGGTTTTTGGCTTATTTGTCATTAAAATAAGTTAAAATACGCTATGCTGTTTGAGCTCATTTATGCCTAATGAAGGTGCGGCATCGGCCTGAGAGGTCAACCTTTTGATTAAAAGGCTTCAGAAGGGCCACTACCTTTTCTGGGATTCTCTACTTAATTGATATCAGATCGTGATTGCATCAGTGCTTGACTGATAAGCAGCGAGAGCAGTTTGCTTTTTCAAATTTTCACATTTTCTTGCATAACTATAACCATCGATATCGATATCGATCGATATTGAGCTGAAAATATCGATATCGAATATCAACAAGTTTTGATATCGTCGGAACACTACTCTTATCATTATCTATCTGCACCAAAATTGTCCATGTCTGATCTCTCACGCAGTGAAAGGGTTGGCCTTTGTGTAACTAAGGGTTAACGCCCCTAACCCTCAAGTACATGCAAAGCGAACCAGTTATTTTAGTCATACATGTAACAGGTCATCCGCCGATGGGGGAGGGGGGGTTGGGGTGTCTGGCGCCGACCGGGGGGGTGTGAGCCAAAATTTTGGGAGGGGGTAGGACACTAAAAAACGTTCAAAAATCGAAAAAATCGCAATTTTTGGGCTAAAAATCGCCAAAATCGCTAATTTGGGCTGAAATTACAGTGGGAAAATATCGAAATTTTTAAAACATATTAATATAACTATACATATATGTTTTTCGCCAATCAAACATTTAAATAACACATATAGTTGTTATATGTTTCTGAAAATTGAATAATTTTTAAACATAAAACATATTTGTGTAAAAGCCGCTTATTCACTTATATTTTGTCTCAATTTTTGATAATTCAAACTTGAGATGAAAATCGGAGGGGGGTCGGCGAAATCGTCTGGGAGGGGGGTCCCCATCCGGGGGGTCTGGCCTAAGTCGGGTGGGGGCAGACCCCCTGTTACATGTATGATTTTAGTTAGTGGTTATCAGTACCACAAGAGCCGACCGATAAATCCTAAACTACTAAAAAGCGCGCAAGATTGTCCCTTCATCTAGAAGAGTGGCGGAAGGAGAGTGCAGTTTGAGCAGACACTTGCCCAGATTATGGCGATGGGGAAGCGTGGCCAGCTGTGCCGCCATAAAAAGTAGCGAACGGAGGTGTGCGTTGCGTGCCAACACCCAATCCGACCGACCGGAGTCTATCTATCGGATCGGTTGAGTGTTTACAAGTGCCCTCGGCTTGGCACAGTTGACTATTAACCGATCGATGGCTAAACTGAGCAGCCAGCAGCGCAATTAATTACACACTGAAAAGGTGGGAGGGCCATTCATTACTGAATTTCCGCTCTCCGGCTTATTAGAAAGGCAGGACAAAAACACCACTGCGCACGTCAAAACAAGCCCATAATTGACTCCGACTGGACGCCAGAATCAAACTGTGTCTGCGACTGGCTGGCACGAAAAAACTGCCTCCTGCTGAGCCGCCAGCCAAATTTGGTACTCAACTGCCGCGCAGTGCTTTGCTTTACTTAGCTTGCAATGGCACACGTATCTCCACCAACCATACATGTACTACGGGGTTACCACTAGCTAGAAAGGCCAAACCCCCTCCCCCGAGACAGTGTAGAGACCCCCGACCCAAAAATGCAAGTATTAAGCGGCTCCAGTACTAACAAACTGGCCCAGAAATAACTAAATTTTAGCTTAAAATTCGCTTGGAAACCCTTTGGAAGTTATTTTTGGAAGCTTTTTATCGTTTTTTGCTTGTTTTAGCCCTAAAACGCTACGCATCAGCTTACAATAGCGATTTTTAGCCTCCTTACTGCTAGGCAGCTCCAGGCGTTTTGGAGCTTTTTGAAATTTTGTACCCCACCCTGGGCAAAACCCCTTCGATCCCAAACAAGACCCAAAACCCCCTCCCCCCACGCCGACCAGTCCTGACCTGTTACACGTATGCCACCGACCAAACCCCCCTCACCTCGGCCAGTGTATGGGTATGGTCTTCCCCCACCCGGACCTCTTAGGGGAGGACAGGCAAGCCTCTAATCCTAGTTGTCATGACCATAAGTCAAACTTTCGGCGGCAAATTCAACTTTGCGAATTATTTTCGAAATTGTTTGGCAAAAACCGAATTTTCGACAAAAACTACCGAACAAAAGTTTTCCAACGAAACTTTTGGCAAAAGGAAAATTTTGCCAACAATTTTGGGGGTTCCCTGCTATAGTTGTCTGGATGAAGTGTGACTAGCTGTCAACCTTGATTTCTACGGCTTAAAAACGCCTTTGGAAGCGTTTATTAGAGTTTCAACTTTGTTCTCCTCCTGACCACTGCCTCTAACTTCGGATTTCCAAATTCCACCTCCCCAATCCCTCACTCCGATGCGACCATACATGTAACAGGTCATCCGCCGATGGGGTAGGGGGGTTGGGGGGGTCTGACGCCGGCCGGGGGGGGGTCTGAGCCAAAATTTTGGGGGAGGGGGTGGGCACTAAAAAACGCTCAAAAATCGAGAAAAAATCGCAATTTTTGGCCCAAAAATCGCCAAAAATCGCTAATTTGGGCTGAAATACAGCTAAAAAGTGCTGTTTTGCAGGTGATTTTGGCAATTTTTGTGTGTGAAAGTGTAAAAAATTGCAAAAATTTGCTCGAAAATTTACTTGCCAGAAAAATCGGAGGGGGGGGGTCCCCATCGGGGGGGGGGGGGGGGCTGGCCTAAGTCGGGTGGGGGGCAGACCCCCCCCAGCATACATGTAACAGCTCCGGGCCGACCTGGGGGGAGGGGGGTAGGGGGGGGGTTTTCCTCAGGTGGGGGGTCGAGGGGGGGTTTCGCCCAGGTGGGGTGTCCCAAATTTCAAAAAGCTCCAAAACGCCTAGAAATGCGTTTTTAGCACGTTTTTTTCAGTAAGGACGCTAAAAATCGCTATTTTAAGCTGCCAAATAGCGTTTTAAAGCTAAAAACAAGCAAAAAATGACAAAAAGAGCTTCCAAAAACACCGATTTTTCTTAAATATCAGCAGTGGAAACGCCAAATTCCGTTTCCAAAGGCTTTTCAAGTGAATTTTAGGCTAAAAATTAGTGATTTCTGACCCAGTTTGTTAAGAGTCAGTCTCTGGACCAATCGAGTTTTAGTATTCAGACCCAAAATTAAAACTTTGGCCTAGAGAGCTGTAAGTTGGTACACTAATACATATCGATAGGTTATGTAACCACCGCAAAGGATTTCCCGATTCGACGCTCCACGCTCGAGATACAGCCGTCTGAAAATCGGTCCGCTTAACTATGGGACCAAAATTTCGAACTTGAATTTCTTTCCTGCTAAAACCAGTTGGGACCTAGAATTTGGAGATTTTACGTAACTTTTAGAGTACTTTAAGAATTTTTGGTCGGTTTTCGATTTTGACGAAAAAAATTTTTTTCGACCCCCTTCCCGCCCCCCTAGCTCGTCTGGAACCCCCCCTATATGGTTTTTTTTATTTCAGATTATTGTAGCGCCATTTGTTGGCTACAGATCGGTGCCAAGCACGATAGCCCACGGCCCGGGGTTTTGGAGTAAATTGACTTCAAATGGCTGAAAATCGCATTTTTTTCCAGTTTTACTGTGGAACAAAATTTCGAACTTGAATTTCTTTCCTTCTAATAACAGTTGGGACCTAGAATTTGGGGGTTTTACGTAACTTTTAGAGTACTTTAAGAATTTTGGGTCGGTTTTCGATTTTGAGGAAAAAAAAATTTTTTTCGACCCCTTCCCGCCCCCCCCCAGCTCGTCTGGAACCCCCCATATGTGGGTTTTTTTATTTCAGATTATTGTAGCGCCATTTGTTAGCTACAGATTGGTGCCAAGCACGATAGCCCGCGACCCGGGGTTTTGGAGTAAATTGACTTCAAATGGCTGAAAATCAGATTTTTTCCAGTTTTACTATGGGACAAAATTTGCGATTTTCAGCCATTTGAAGTCAATTTACTCCAAAACCCCGGGACGTGGGCTCTCGTGCTTACAACAATCTGTAGCTAACAAATGGCGCTACAATAATCTGAAAAAAAATTACCCACATAGGGGGGGCTCCAGACGAGCTAGGGGGGCGGGAAGGGGGTCGAAAAAATATTTTTTCGTCATAATCGAAAACCGACCAAAAATTCTTAAAGTACTCTAAAAGTTACGTAAAATCCCCAAATTCTAGGTCCCAACTGTTTTTAGCAGGAAAGAAATTCAAGTTCGAAATTTTGACCAATAGTAAAACTGGAAAAAAAATGCGATTTTCAGCCATTTGGAGTCAATTTACTCCAAAACCCCGGGTCGTGGGCTATCATGCTTGGCACCAATCTGTAGCCAACAAATGGCGCTACAATAATCTGAAATAAAAAAACCCATATAGGGGGGGTTCCAGACGAGCTAGGGGGCGGGAAGGGGGGCGAAAAAAATTTTTTTTCGTCAAAATCGAAAACCGACCAAAAATTCTTAAAGTACTCTTAAAATTACGTAAAATCCCCAAATTCTAGGTCCCAACTGTTTTTAGCAGGAAAGAAATTCAAGTTCGAAATTTTGTCCCATAGTAAAACTAGAAAAAAAATGCGATTTCAGCCATTTGAAGTCAATTTACTCCAAAACCCCGGGTCGCGGGCTATCGTGCTTGGCACCGATCTGTAGCCAACAAATGGCGCTACAATAATCTGAAATAAAAAACCCATATAGGGGGGGTTCCAGACGAGCTAGGGGGGCGGGAAGGGGGTCGAAAAAAATTTTTTTCGTCAAAATAGAAAACCGACCAAAAATTCTTAAAGTACTCTAAAAGTTACGTAAAATCCCCAAATTCTAGGTCCCAACTGTTTTTAGCAGGAAAGAAATTCAAGTTCGAAATTTTGGTCCCATAGTTAAGCGGACCGATTTTCAGACGGCTGTATCTCGAGCGTGGAGCGTCGAATCGGGAAATCCTTTGCGGTGTTTACATAACCCATCGATATGTATTAGTGTACCAACTTACAGCTCTCTAGGCCAAAGTTTCAATTTTGGGTCTGAATAAGGCAAAGGGCCAAAACTCGATCAGTTCAGAGACTGACTCTTAATACTGGAGCTACTACCACCACTTGTATTTTTTGGTCGGGGGGAGGGGTCCCTTAACCTGTCTCGGGGGGGGGGGGGGGGTGAGGGGGGTTTGGCCTTTCCCGCAGGGGGGGTAACCCCCCCAAACCCCCCTAGTACATGTATGCCCCCCAGACCCCCTGTCACATGTATGGATGCGACGACCTGTTGCACATGTAGGGCTGAGATTTAAGCCGAGTTATGTTATGTGTGGCAGGTTGTAAACCAGCAGGGAGCGTGCGCTATTAATCGGTCCAGTGTCAGTAGCGAGCGAGGTGGGAGGGAGGGTGGGCTCGGTCCCCGGAGTCCGGAGGCTTTTAGCGGTAGGCAGTGAGCGAGCGCAACAATGGACTAGCGATTGAACTTTCGCTCAATCAGCGGCTAAGTCGCACGGCAATCACACGTGGCCGCCACCACAAATCTGAATCGACCGGTCCGGCGCTTTTTTTGTCAAGTGCCTCCATCACCGGCAACACACCGCCGTTGCCAGTAGCCGATTAGACTGGCAACCGGCACAATGTCTCTCTAATAGCAACTGCCTTTTATAGCCTCTCTCTCTCTCTCACTCACGTCTCTGCTCCTCCGTCTCTTCCTCGTCCTCATCCATGTCCATATCGGGCTGCAGCACCTTTGGCATCGACGAGTCCGCCTCCATACTGAAACATCTTATGCACTTACACCACAACTGAACTTACATGAAACGCTGGTTTACTAGTAGTAGACAAGAGACTCAGGATAGACGGCCTCTTCCAATTTTTGGAAATATTAAAAATTACTCTATTTAAAGAAGCGATGTTGAGCTGTTTCAGCACAGAAACTTTGGGAGGGACCCAAAAATTCGTATGTATTTTTAGTACAGTGCGAACTGGTATTGGGGGTGTTTTTCAGGTAGTGGGTATTAGGTAATGGGGTTTTGGTCTCCAAAAAAGGTTGGTCGATGATTAGGTTTAGGAAGCCCGTTTTTTGTAGAGGTTAGTAGAATTTCCCAAAGTGTTCGCTTTTCCAAGTACTACAACAGTAATTAATTTCTCTGTTCTTATCTACAATAAAAATGGTGACATTTCTAATGTACCTACTGAGGTGGTACACTCGTACACACCGTTTCCTGTCCCAGTTAGGAAAAATTCAACAAAACCAAGAAACACGACAGAATTACTAAAAATAATGTACTAAATAACTTAAATCCTGCAAAATTGGCTTCTAAATGCTTTCTTAATGGCTAATTTTTCAAAATTTTATCGTCCTGGTTGGACAGTGGCTCAACCTGGCCTCCTAAAAATTTTAATCGCAGTGCAAAATATGCCGTGTACACCGCTGGAATGTAGCTGTTCACTGAAATGCAATTTTTGGCCCAGCTACGCAAGTATACGGTATTCGGATATTGGGGGTCTCAGGTATTGGCATTGGGTAATGGGGTACTGGGTTTTTCAACTATTGTTCGCACTCTAATTTTTAGTATTGTATCAGTTTGCTGCGTTGTTCAATAAACCATAAAGGAATGGAGAAATCTGTTGCAGTTCTCTCCGACTAAACCTTTCTCTGTCCTCATGTCTAAACCGACCAGTAGTAAAGTCGTAAAATCGTATCTGCTACATACAAAGTGTATATCATCGTGTTAAACTATGCACTACTGAACAGATGCTTGCGAATATTGTTCAGCAGGTGTTTTAGGTCAATTGTTCCCCAATCCTACTTCATAAACTAGTAAAAATATACTAGAGAAACTAACAATTGGAAATAAGTAAAGTACAAAAATACGGTTAGTCCGCACAACATACACGTAAACAGGGGGCTGCCCCCACCCGACTTAAGACAAAGCCCCCGACCGCGACTCCCCTAGAATTTGAGCTCAGACGCCCCAACCCCCTTCGGCGGATGACCTGTTACATGCATGCAGCGCATAGCCCTGAGTACGTACATGTACGGTATTGGTACATTCTGTATCGTTAGAAATGGCACATTTTTTTAAATTTAGATCAGAATAGGGAAATTGATTACTGGTATACTACCGGGATACTATAAGAAATTCTAACTATATTAGTTGATTAACGCAAAAACAGCTTGCTAAACCTAATAATCGATCAACTTTTTTGATTTTTTCTAGATTAATTTTTCATTTCAACATCGATTTTTGACATGTCCGATTAGAATTGGGAGACAAAAACCCCAATTCCAAAGACTTCGAAATCGAAAACACCCCAATACACCCTCTACACCAAATACCAGTTTTGACACTCTAATAAAAACCATGCGTGCAGTCAGTAATGTGTAGTCAACAGCTATTTTACTCTGTTCTGCTCTGATAAACTATGCATCAGAGAAGCTAAACAAAGGTTCCACTCCAGAATCGAAAGTCAAATGCGAGCGAGGGTGTGAGTGAGTAGTGGCTGGGACTGGTAAATAAGTAATGAGGGCGGCACCAGAACGATCGGCATAATTTAGTTGCTCTACGCCAGACGGCAATCGATAGTCCTTCTTAATGTCATGAGAATTAGCCAAGCTGACTCGCCGGCTCTACGTGACACTTTCAGCATTAAACTCACACACACACACACACACACACACACACACACACACACACACACACACACACACACACACACACACACACACACACACACACACACACACACACACACACACACACACACACACACACACACACACACACACACACACACACACACACACACACACACACACTGTGTGTACAAATGCCAGCGTGTAATAATAATAAGACGCCCACGCGAACCATTCATCCGTCCCTCACCAAATAACTGGAATAAATAGGAAGGCTGCGGCTATGCAAAAAGTCAGCGCGCTATGATTAATGGAGGTGGTGATCGAAATTGCAATCAACTTTCAGCACTAACTGCGGCTGGGTCCCTTATGGAGGAAAGAGAAAGTGCCTATAGTAAAGAGAACAGTATAAAAGTGACAATAAAAGTGAGGGTACCGTTCAGTCAGTTCTCCGGGACTAATGCCGCCGGGCCTGTCGTGGTTGCTGATCGAGACCCTGCGTACTCCTTTGGCCGCTCGTTCGTTCACAGCTTCATCGTCACTGTTGTCCGAGTAGTGGTGGTAGGGAGTCTTCGGCTCCTGTCAATCAAACAAGCTAAGCTACTGGCCTGACCGGTCGGCAGAGACAAATAGAGAGTACCTCAATTTTCATGTGACCGTAATCTTTGTCTGGAGGATGGTGTGTAGCGACGATGTTCATCTCGTCGAAATGAGCACCCGCTTGAGACGTTCTGCGCAGTCTGAAACAGTAGTACACTCTCCTACACAAATTCTGCTGCGCTCCTGATAAAGTTGACCGTTTCGTTTTTTGGAAGAGCAGATACTGTCTGACCACCAAATATACCGGTAGTTAAGGTAGTGCAGTGGCGTATCCAGGGGGTGTAGGGTGTGTACACCCCCCTTTGCGGTGGAGGTAGGAAGAAAAAGTCTGTCAAAAATAAAAGAAACTAATGAATTATGTACTAAAACTGTCTATTTTGTGCTCAGAATGCCTTCTAAATGCGTTTTTGAAGGCCAAATTTTCAAAATTTTCTCGCCCTGGTTGGGCAGAAGCCCAACCAGGCCATTATAAACTACTAAAACTTGTAATTTCTGTTAATTTTAAGCTCGGAATGCGTTTTAAACGCGTTTTTGAAGGCTAATTTTGCTAAATTTTCTTACCTTTCTTTCTTTCAAAATTTTACACCCCCCCTTTCCAAAATCCTGGATACGCCACTGGGGTAGTGGCACCATAATGGTAACCCCACGTCATACATGTAACATGTCATCCGACGAAGGGGGAGGGGCAGGGGCTTGGAGGGTCTGGCGCCGGCCGTGGGGTCTGAGCCAAAATTTTGGGAGGGGGTTGGGCACTAAAAACGCTCAAAAATCGAAAAAATTGCTATTTTTTGCTAAAAATCACCAAATATCGCTAATTTTGGCTGAAATACAGCTAAAAAGTGCTGCTTTGCAGGCGATTTTGGAAATTTTTGTGTCTGAAATTGTAAAAAATCGCAAAACTTGCTCAAAAAATTACTTGTCAGAAAAATCGGAGGGGGGGGGGGTTGGGAAAATCGTCTCGGGAGGGGGATCCCATCCGGGGGGGCTGGCCTAAGTCGGGTGGGGGCACACCCCCAGACCGTACCCCCACGTTCGCCACTATGACGGTACCATTATGGCACCCCTACCTTCGATTTGGTAACTGAACCGGTAACATTTATGTACCACTTCATTCAAATTACGTACCATATGGTAGTGGTACCATATATGGCACCGGCACCCATGGTCATGGGTAGGGGTACCATATGGTGCCACTAGCCTAGGTACCGGTACCATATATGGTACCGACACCTTATATGGTGCCAGTACCATAAAGTGCCTGACTGTACTAGGGGGTTTTGAGGGTCACGCCTACCTAAAATAGTCGAACCCTTCACTAGACCCGAACATACAAATACTAATAGCAGGTCCAGTCCAGTACTAACAAATCACAGTACTTTTTCAGCAAAGCAAATTTTTACAATTTCAGACGCTAAAATTGCCCGCAAAACAGCATTTCTAGTTTCAATATGTGGCTGAACCCAAATTTGCGTTTTTGACAATTTTTATCACAAAATTTTGCTATATTTGAGGGTTTTAATTTAGTACCCAACTCCACTCTTCACCTAGAATTTGGGCTCAGACACCCTCCCCCATCGGCGGATGACCTGCTACATGTATGCTTAAATGTCTTTCGGTAATGGAATTTAGCGATACCGGTGCTGAGGTGTTTTTAGAACCCTATTTCGATTTGATATTTTATGCCTGTTGTTAGTTGGATGATAAAGACATAGACTAGTCAAATTTTTTATTAAACACCGTTCTATACAGCCACTAAAATTCTTTCTATTATTTCTTTCTTTTCTAACTCAAATACAGACAACACTCTCGAGGCGAAGCTAATTTACGGTCGACAGATGAATAATGATAATGCGTTAGTTAAGTAATCTTAACTGAGCTGAGTTCTGACTGCGTCATTGTGCACTTAACTGCTATTAGAAAAAGCCTTCATAACTAATATTTTCTTTCTTATGTGCACGTCAACTACAACTGAGATCTGCACTGAATCAGGCAGACCAATAAAGAAAGCAGCAGAAGCAACCTGCTCAGCAACCAGCTAAACTCGGTTTTAGAGTCGGCACATAAATCAACAAAATTCTAAGCTCTCTTAGCAATGGCTGCAGCTTATTAGAGACAAGGCTAGACGCTAATAAATCGATTCTACTAATGTTCGGTCGCTAGTGTATACGAGCAATGGAACAGGTGAAGTTGAACGACCGAGTGAAAAAGATCAAGCAATAGTAATTTTACTATTACGGGTAACGGCACGCAGGTGCAACGTAGGAAAGCATAACTGTGCAAGCTTTCTAATCAACTAAACCACAGCACACGTTATGCAGCAGGCACATAAAAATGGCATGCAGAAGATCAAGACAGAGGCGTCTTATGATACATCCAGTTAAGTGTCTGACTGTCTGACCTCTGTCACCCAATTTTACCAGCGCTAAGGAACCCTCTTGCCTCAGTGCTTTTTGGCATTTTGGAACCCTCTCTGGGCAAAACCCCTTGGACCTCTATCTGACAGGCAAAACATAAATGTGCGTGGTCGTCAGCTCAGGGGACCCCATGCGTAGTTGCCCTGGCTCAAGCTGAAGTTTTCCATGGAACTTAAATTTCAAAAATAACAAATCAGAAACCTATGGTAAAAATCGAATTTTGGACAAAAAGGGCTCATGAAACAGTTTTTCAACCACAAACTGTCCAAAACACTAATTTTTTACCGAAATTCAGGGTTCAGTGCGTGGGGAAAGTATCAAAATTGATCTGTGCGACTTAAAAAGTTGTTATCAGGAGGCTTTCTAACAGCAGTAGAGTTGTATTTTCGTCCCCCTCAGCCCGAGGGAGCTCAATGCACACATATAAAGCAAAACCGACGTGCGACCCCACCTCATCTGAATCCGAATAGGGCATCTGTTATCATGTATCAAACAACAATGTATGGCTGTAGATCAGCCCAAATTAGCGGTTTTTAGCCAGAAAATACGCATTTTTTGCTGCCTAGCCGATACGTAAGAGATCGCTGCTCTAATAATACCGAACCTATATGAAAAAAATTGAGGAAAAACGTAAACACAAAACTACTGCACATTAGGGGTTAGGTGTAGCTAGGGAGAATCAGGGAAGGTTAGAAATGGACTATATATTAATTAATTAACCTTCTTGTGACTATACGACTCCAGAACGTGCCCTATACTGATGCGCACCCCTAGTGCTATTTTTATATTTGGAAAACAAACCATCCGGAGCGTGCCTATACTGATGCATTTCTAGGGGTACTTTTATATTTGGCAAAACAGGCCCCCTCCGAGGCGTGCCCTAGGCTGATGTAGTGATCATTAGACTCGTCAGGCGAAGGGCCTTCAAATGATATATGACATGACCATTTTGGAATTTTGCAAACAAATAATCGATACTCGATAAAATTGGTTAATTTATAATTAATTACAATCATTGAACAATTAATTTCTGTTTGGGATCGGTTCCTGATTTTCCCCCCACCCAGCGATGCCACATTAGTGCGGTTGGTTATATTTAATTTCTCTTACTGGTTAACAAAACAAAAAGCAACAACCAAAAAATCTGAATTTCTCTCTCCGTTCCGTAATCTGCTAATTAGTAAAATGTGTTTGACTGAGGACTCTCATTTCCTACTACAGGCACTAAACAACACATGAATATTCATACATGCAGACCAGAAACACAAATTACTACTTAAAAGGTAGCTAACTGATTGAGACTAACAGTCGGGGAAATAACACATTTACCTATGGTATCATCATCGGTACCGATTAAACTTCAAGTGTTACCATACGGCACCTGTACCTTAGAGTTAGATGGTACCGGCATCACATTATTTAGGTCTACGTCAATGCGCCCTCTTCTAAAATAGAACAAAAACGACTTCTTTTTCAACAGGTCTTTTGCTGCTGCCAGCAAAGCCGATTTCATTCAGGACTTCGTGGCTCTAGAGATCATAAACAGCAAATATAAACGCACTGTGCAGCGATTTCGTCGAAACTGGACTGATTCTTCAGAATCGACTTTTTAGGCTTTAGTTTGAGGCATTCTTTCGGGTCGTGCAACAACCCGCCGACATCATCCGACGAGCCTGCGTCTCCTCCCTCCGCCATTCAAATCCACTGGCAACAACACAATCAGACGCAAACAACACTGCTTTTTCAGCGATTTCCTTGCTTAGTTTCTTAAAAAATTGTTAGTTTCGATAATGTTCACACGAAACTGACTAATGGGTATACTGTAGTTGTTGGATTATTACAGTAAGAAGTGAGGAGTGGTGTGAAAGTGAAAGAAATTTGCGGTCCGGTTGGGAGTGATTGATTGGTATTGGAAAGGCGTGTTTACACTGAGCTTTTAGCAGCCATCCAGACACGTTTCCGTGCCAATTGCGCGCCATGGGATACCTAAGCAAATTTATTTTTCTCGCCTTACACTTTGGTCTCTCATTTTGTGTAGAATTGACCTGTCGCAGCCAAATAACTTGTGCTGATAACCCAGCCACAAATCTAAAATTTAGTAATTGCTCCGATACCGCTTGTATTCGCGCTGTTGCCAAAGACTCCCAAAAGTGGAAGGTAGGATATGATACAATTTTTATGCCTAGGCCTACACTATGTAAGTACCTGCCCCACTGCCAATGTATGTACAGGTACAGTAAATGAAATACTGCATGCAGGCAGACTACATTTTCAGGTCCAAATTCTAGCGTGCGCATCGGATTTTTCAGCTGCCGGATTGGAGAACTATAACTGCAATTGGCAACAGCGGTTGACGTATAAACTGCTGCGATTTTGGAACGTCTTTTGGTGTAAATGTGATCAGAAAAGCTTTTGCCACGATGCTCTTTCGTTGCTTAGTGCCGTTGACTTTGTGGATATTTGATTGAAATATATTTCATTCAACGCGCTGAACCACTTTGATGGCTGTCTGCATTTCATGCAAAGACTTCAATTTTTAACTGATTGCGGCCTACAGTAAGTACATACCTATGGTACATACAAATGAGCACAGGTGGGACAGTAACAGGTTTTAGATTGCGTTTATAAATTTTGCACTAAACATTGTTTCCTTCCTTTATAGTAATTTTACACTTTCAATATGCATAGGTATTCAAGAAAACAATAAATTTGCTTCGCGCAAGTTCAACAGAAATACAGTGTTGGCTGGCCATAAAAAAGACCGTCTGGCCTTTTTTCGATTTTTCGAAGTTCAAATGGTCACCATTCCGTCAATTTTCAACCAAATGAAAAGATTATTGGCACAATTTTTATTATTATTGTTTTTGTTTGTTTACTTACAGTTTGTTTTGGCCAAGTCCTCGCCTGCTAGCCTTTCTGTACCTAATGATTTATGCACTATCCGAAATGAACTAACACTAATTTTTGTAGAGCGTTGTACCCTCTGAACATAAATAACGACTGCATAGCCTAATTTAGGTGTTCATTGTGTTGCTTTAGTATTTTTGAGAATGCCAAATCACTGAAACGTTCACTGAAAGTAAAAATCCGCCAGATTTTAACAGGTAGTGCTAGAAAGCTGACCTCTTCAGGATTTTAAGTCCGCAAAGATGGGTTAACTTGCATAATTAGGGTTAGATCCGATTAAGGGTTCGTGAGATATTTGTGTTCAAATTTGACATCTGAAGATTATGGTCAGTTCATTTATGAAGGGCATATGTAAGAACCGGAAAAGGTTAGCAGGCTAGAACTTGGCGAAACAAATGATAGTAATGATTCCAAAAGTTTTTTGATTCGGTTGAAAATTGACGGAATGATAGAGCCATTTATACTGATTCGGAAAAATCGAAAAAGGCCAAGCGATGTTTTTTATGGCCGACACTGTTTGCCGAGTCAACTACACTATGTACCACAAATGGCGACAAAGTTTCTCAGTATATTCAGATATTTTCGCCACTACCCGCTCAGGAACTTTTGGAATAGTTTTGCATATAAAATTATGATAGAAGTCAGCTTAAATTGAATGAAAGGTGAAAAAGTTAGGCATGTGCAATGGCGTACATAGTTGGGAATCGAACCCAGCACCTATGGATTGCCGGTACTGTTGGGTTGGCAAGTCCGACTGAACCTGGATTTATTAATAGGTTTTTAACCTGAAATTTCTGGACTTGAACCTGAACCTGAACCTATTTTATTTCAGCCGGACTGGAACCTGTTCCGTTTTATTGGACTTACTCAATAGGTTCAAATTTTGAGTGCAATTTTTAGGCAAAATTTGTAAAATTTTCGGTTGGATTGCACAAAATTTTAATGATTTCATGTTTTGCACCTATTTTTCAAACTGAAAATGTCAGAAAATGAAAGTTCACTGCCTTGTAAAGTCTGATCTATGTTTTTCACTGCCAGTAGAAAAGGCTATAGCTCAGAAAAGTTGCAAGCAGCGCAAAATTTCTGCAGTTTTTTGAAATATTAGTGTACTTGAACCTGAATCTATTGTCCAGGTTTTTTAGATGATGGACTTGAACCTGAAATTTCGATGTTGGACTTGAACTTGAACCTGAACCTAATTTTTAACCCCGGACTTTCCAACAGTAATTGCCGGTCCAGTACTCTAACCACTAAGCTACACGCCGATGCCACACTAACACCCTAAACTCAGTATTTGAGAAAGCGCTCAAGTCATAAGGAGCAGGCAGAAGCCACAAGCATCAAACTCAAGCTGAACGTTTTAGTGTAGCCAAATTGAATGAAAGGTGAAAAAGTTAGGCATGTGCAATGGCGTACCTAGCTGGGAATCGAAAATTGTTAAAAACTTGATTTTAGTCTTGGCTTTCCGCGTCCTCTGCCCTACCTCTCGCTACCCCTCAGGATTTCAAAATTCTACCTCTTCCTCAGCCGAAACGCTAGGCGATGCTATGGCATGTCTGAGTGCAAGTACATTAGATAGATAAGATTCTGATAGAAATCTTGTTCAAAGCATAGTAAACACCTAAATCGGAAAGTAAAAACGGGCAGAGAATTTCAAGTTTTAGGCGGTTAAGTGTGGCTGTTGGTGCAACTGTACTACAACCACTATGCCAGTTTTAGTTGTACGAGTTTCTGTTCTTCTGTTGCTAAGTGAATGTAGTTTTCCGTTTAAATTAGGCGGCTCTACCTTGAAAGCTGTACAGATATTATTTCGACATGGTGACAGAACACCTGAAGTCTTCTTATCGCTTCCAACTGACCCTCCGGAGCTGAAAATTGCCTGGCAACCTAATGTCAGAGGAGAATTAACGAAAGTACTATCTGTTTACTTTACACTGTCAGTCAGAAAGGTTTACTGTTTGGAATGTGGTATAATTTAGGAAGGCACAAAACAATTGTACGACGTCGGGAAACACTTGAGAAAGCGTTACGGTTTATTGGTTGATGGTTCTTACAGTCCACTTCAAGTATGTCTTATAACTTAACATTTGAAATATCGATTGTTTATCCCAACTTCTTAGAGCCGTTCACTATCAGCTCCAGAAAATCGGACCATTTCCAGCGCTGCTGCTCTGTTAGCCGGATTTTTTCCACCAAATTCCTCTCAAATATGGAACACCAACCTAAACTGGATTCCGGTCCCTGTACACGCCGTTAAAGTGGAGCCCGAATTGGCTTGTTGCACAGAGAAATGCAGTCAACAATTGTCAGAAGGATTCTCTCGCTATTTCAAGACGCATCCAGTGGTTGATTCGATCTTGAAGAAATCCGGATTGGCCGACAACCGAGCCGAAGCTCGTGGAATTCTTGATAATTTGGCTATCAGAGTAAACTGAGTACTGTATGAGTCCGAACGTAAACAGTTTGAAATTTTCCAGCAACTCCACCCGTTTACACATCCTCTACCCGCATGGGCTACTGAATTATCGGTTGACTTTGGTAAATTGTATTTTAGTCTTGCTGCGATACCACAAACAGTTCCTGAAGTGCGTGAACAAGAAGCAGGTGAGGTATATAACAGTCAGGCACTTTACGCCATTTATGGTACTGGACTGTAACCATTACATTGTATATGGTACCCCCACGTTCGGGGACTGTGGTGTTACCATATACGGTACCACTGCCATAAGTAATACGAAATTTGAATGAAGTAGTACCATATGTATATGGTACCGGTACAGTTACCAATTCGAAGGTAGGGGTACCATCACGGTGGCCGAACGTGGAGGTACCATACATGGTGACGGTACCACATATGTTGCCAGTACAATAAACAGCGTAAAGTGCCAGACTGTATAATTTAAACGATTTAAACTTTCGCCTATTGCATTTTCAGGCTTTTTGTTGAACAATGTTGTTGGTAATCTTGTTGACTTTGCAAAAGGAAAATCAATGCATAAACTGAATTTTTATTGTGGGGTAGGTACAGACAGCTAGAGAGACCTATTAATTTAGGACCTATTAAGACTGACATTTTTTAGCACGACGTCGATTTAATGTCGGTAATAAAACAGCTCAAGTTGTCAAGCAGCCAAGTCGACATGAACTCACAACCGTTTTTCGGCAGTTACCTCAGTTTTCATTTGCACTTGTGGCAAGGCAGACACTACGTACAAGTGTGGTACAGGAATAGTTTGAAGGGCCAACCGACCCCGGTAACCGTATCTGACTGCTCCGACTACTGTACTCTGGAAGACTTTGTGAAATCTGCTCAGCCGTTACTTTCGGATCAGGAAGCAAAGCATCCTTGCGATCCCCCTCCTCACAAGCTCATAAGCGGATTAGAAATAGCTCTAGGTAAGTATGTAATTCGCATCTGAAAGTTAGAAATCACAACTTTTGCCAAAGTTTATGAAAAATCAACTCACTATTAGAGCCTGAAAGCAGAATCTATGTAACTTGATGTAAAAACGGTTATTAGTTCCATTTTTAGTGAGAAGACGAAAGACGGTTGGATAATGTTTCAGGACTCCTAGCAGTTGTGTCGGTAGTGATGACGGTGTGTGCAGGGGTCTGGTTTCATCAGTACACTCAAGCCAAGAACAGGTTGAAACGTGCTACCGAACTTGAGAATCGACCGCTTCTATCCTAATTTTAAATCTACCGTTGTTCGATACGGTAGCACGCTAAAGTTGTCTTTAAAGCTTGGAGGGGTTACGGCGCACGAAGCGTTGATTACAAAATACCAAGTAGTGTTGGTTGCAGTTAAAATGACTAAACTTGTGATTTGGTCATCCTTGTTGTATGCATGTTGGTTCTCTCAACGACAGTTCGCTTGCTTCGTTTTATGGTGCTCTGTGGCATAAAAAACCAAAACAAAGACCTGAGCTGTGCATGACTGACATCAGATTCATCTAGCTCATTGACTAGGGTCCAGCATGAAAAAATTGAAATTGCAGAAAACCGCTGACATTGCGCTTTAGTACTTAACGTTTCGTAGCTATTAACCGCCTCGAGCAGCCGTTTTCCACATTTTTATTTAAAAAACGTAAGAACTATATAACTTTGAAAGCAGAAAGAAAGTGTATCGGTTGTCTGCCGATGAAGAAGTGTTGTAAAAATCATCCGTAAAAAGAAGGAATTGGGTCCAGGATTGGACATTTTGTTACAGCGAACAACGGTTTCAACGTATTATAAACGTTTCCATTGTGAAACGGTTTCCATTGTGAAACAATGGAAAATTCGAAGCGCGAGCAACCTTCAATTATGTGCTTACAGTTGATTTTTAGTGCTACCTATAGTAAACTCGACCTGAATTTTCGTTTTTTCATGTTCATCTGATGACCAGATGACTAGAAACACTTGTTTTGCGCAACGTCTGCACAAATTCCTGAACTTTTTTAGAAAAAGACCGATTGCAAATCGGTTAACCAGAAGGGCGGCTAACTCTTCCTTTTTCCCCGAAATCCGTGCGCCAGGGAACGTTTTTTCGGCAACTTTTGCTATCTCAATTAGGCGCCCGCAAAATTATTTTTGCCGGATCCTACTTACAATGTACATCGACCTGGACTGTGCATCACTCACATCACATTCGCCAGAGCTCATTGTCCTGAAAATATACTGGGTGTTGCTCGACAATTGCTTCGTAGTTCGTTATTGAGACCCTGCGATGAGCAATCACTCCAATAGCGCACAGATCTGGATTACTACAGCCCGTTTCTAAGTTGAATGAATTTATAGTTTTTTGCGAATAACCTCTTACAAATGCGTCGGGGCGCTTTGAGCTTCATGACCAAAGTTGTAGAGGGGCTTGAGCTCTGGTTGAATTTGCATTCTAATTTGCGCAACGTTGCTTGCTAATCCTAATTTGCGCCATGGAAAAAAATGAACTTTTTATATGGTCAATACGGAAGCGATTTGAGCACGGAATAGGATTTCTCACGCGTTGGCGATTTTAAAGATGTATTTATATTGATTGTAGGCAGACATGGGCTAGCATTTCGGCTGATGGGGGTAGAATTTTCAATTCCTGAGGGGGCTGAAGGGGTAGGAGCTCCTGAGGGGGAGGCTGAGGAGGTACCGGAGTTTTCCACTTAGTATCCCAGGGGATATAACACGGAAAATCACGTTTCTCAGTGAAAACATTGCCGCCAGTTAATATCCCACTAGACAAAGCCATGGGATAATAACTGGAAACGGCATGGGATATTAACCGGAACATTGTTTTATCATACATACAGTATGCGTGTGTAAAGAAAATTATTACAGGTTTGACATAAACATTGCCGCCAAGTAGTATCCCATGGGATATAAAGCGGAACAAGGGTCCATATAATATCCCAGTGGGTTATTAAGTGGGGTGGGATGCTAAGTGGAAATCTCCGGTAGCTTAAAAATTCGATTTTCCGCAAAATAAGCGCATTTTCGGCATTTTTACGACAAATTGCACCGTTTTCTACTTTTTTGTCAAAATTTAGTGCTTATTCTTGGTTTGGTTTGGTTTGGTTTACTGGTGTAAAGGGGGCTGGGCCAATCGACTGACTACATACTACTGTTATTTTACTAGTGGATTTTTATTTTACTATTTACTAAATTTACTACAAATTCAGCCTGTCAATTTAATTTTTATTTTTGTTTTGCTACCAAGCAGCTCCGATTTTACTAATTTTTGTTTTACTAATAATTCTACTAATTTTACTACTATTTTACTACGATTTTACTAGTCATAACGTGGAATTTGGAATCAATGATGTCAAGATATTGTGAATAATTGATATTGGTCCAAATATTTGCTAAATTTGATCATGTTACGAAATTCTCCAGAACTGTAGACACAAAAACGTGTGAAATTCGACTGACAAAAGTGCGCCCACACATCTTTTATTGCAAAATTGATCAAGAATTTGGCTGGAATTAACCAAAAACTAGTAAAATAGTAGTAAAATTTTCATTTTACTATTGACAGTCTTTGTTAATTTAATACAATTTTTGCTTTACTATTGGCTCTTAATTTTACTTTTTACTATTATTTTACTACTAGTAAAATACCACTAGTATTACTAATTTTTGTTTTACTATACTATAGTAAAATAACAGTACTACATACTCCCCTACCTACCAATCTGCATTAAAGCTACTAGAAAATCACTACCAAGATAGAAAAAGAATAAACAAAAAACAACAACAAGTTACACGGAGGCTTTTGTCTTAGCTCTCCTAATAGTGAGTGTGCTGTAATCAATAAACAAATCAGATCGATCATTGTCTCGCATTTCGCGCAATTCATTTCGCAAGTCAAACGCTTTCTTCGCTTGCCATGGAGTCAGGTCTGTGCCAATGAACACACTCGAATACTGCGGCTTCTCCATCAAAACCGCACGCTTTCTGGAGAGAATGGTCTTCTTTGCAGCCAAGTCCTTTAGCTCGACAACCACCTTCTGTCCATTCTTTGAAATTACAGTCCGAATGTTGGAAATCGTAGCAGAGTCAACTCTTAGGTCAGAGAAAACGTCCTTGACCAACTGAGAGACGTCCTGAGGCTTCCTCTGACTGGTGACCAGCCCGTTGATCACAATATTTAGGTCCCGTCGCTGTCGCTCACGCACTTCGCGCTCCCAATCACAAATACGCACAAGTTCTGAGTGCGCTTTGTCGTAGGATGCTGTCGGATTGGGAATAGGCAGTCCGTTTTTGGCCGTACGCAAAACAGAGGCGTAAGTGTTTGGGGCAGAAGCAGATTTCGACAGCTGACTCAAGTCCTCTGTCTGTTACTTTGGCCAGCTGCACAGACATCGTCTCTATTTTCTCCATCAGGGAGGTCAGGTCCTGTTCCGGTTGGTCTGTCTGAGCCGGGGAATCTCTAGTTTCAGCAGCAGAAAGTAGAGTGGGCAAGGTTGGTACCTGGTCACGTTTGATCGTCATGTAGCAGTCACGACAGCAAATGGCGAGAACCATTCCGTCTCTTCCTTGCTTGATAGTGATTCGTTGAGCAACAGTGTCGTGATAGGAGGTCGCAGTTTGGGCTCCCAGACAGGCCTTGCCAAAGCAGCTCTTACAGACGAACAGACGATGACAAAAGCAGCAGAACAGGCAATCTGAACCATTGCAATTCACTTGACAACGGACGCATTTTTCGACGTCAGATTTGGCCGAAGAAAGCATTGTAAACGCTTAGGCAGTGGGCAAGAGCGATAACACAGGCAGTCAGAGCGGCCAGTAAAGGCCGCCGCACGTCAGCCGGCCAGCACACTCACACCTTGCAAATAATACGTTTATTTTTAAATAACATGTTAGAAAATAATCGCACTAGTGCAGTGTATCACTTTCCCTTCCAATTCGTTTTCTTCTTCATATTCATCAGTTCATTTAACTCCCTTCCAGAAAGAATAGAAATTCCAAACTAAAGTCGGTAGCGACCGTAATAGCTGAGAGAGTCCCAATATTAACATGATAAAAACCACAAACAAGGTAGTAACTACGTACTGTCTACTGTTAGACCATTTTTGAGAAACGCAGCTCGGAACAGAGTTTGTGATCTTTCGTGAGGCATTCTTGCGAACAAACAAGGGCGCGTGGGCAGATAGAACCAGCCAGAAACTAGCTGATACAGGCATACGCTAATATTACAGCTACCAAACTGCATTATGAGCCAAAACATTCCTGAGGGGGGCAAGGTCAGAGCCTGAGGGGGCAACCCCTCTCAGCCCCCTTAGCCCGAGCGAGCTACATGAATTTATTTTTGGCTAGGGAGATCACTACATTGTACTTGCGCCGAGTAGTGAGTACTAGTGTTTTGAATGTAGATAATTTTTGGCCATTTTTTGGGCCACCGTCCTTGGGCTTGGACGAATGTTGTTATGTTTATGCTTAATCGATAGAAAATCGTCATATCTACCCATGTGCACTTGGGCAGACATATCTGTTGGCACTCGAATGCTACAGATGTTTTAGTAAGGGGTAGTCGAAATCGTGCATTTTCGTTTTTTTCCGTTTGTTTAATTTGTTATTCAAGCATTTCTGAAAGTAAATGCGCCGAAATATGCATCTAGGGTAGGCCTACTCACATGGAAAAATTGATAGCTATCTTTCAAAAGATGACTGAGAAAACTTCTTTTTTCACTGTGCTAATTCTGTAGCTAGGGTAATGGTCTACCGATCCAACCTTGGGAACGAATGTACGTACATCTTGGCGGATGAATTTTATACAAAGTTTTCTAAGTGGGGTTCTAGGGGTAACCGGCCGCTCAATCGATGAAGTAAAGCGATATGACGTGAGCGCGTAATCTGAGATAGCATGCAGTAATTGGTTGTGAATGGGCTGATGTGTAAAACAATAATGTAGAAGTCATAAGCAGTTGTTTCATACTGCAGTCGGTCATATTTGCTGAACATTTACAATTTGGGTGCGCACGTTTTACAGGGTTTTTGTTTGGTTCCATTCCAATCCGGGTGCGTAGTTGGTATATCCCACCCAAAGTGGTCCAAATACACCATGGCAAAGGCGTACGGTACCGAAGTGGCCCAAACGCAATATAGCCCTGTACTTCGTCTATATACAATTCTACAGTTAAAAAAACAGCATTGTAAGACAAGCATACTCGAAAAGATGGTCTGTAAAGTGTCTTGAAAACTGAAACTTTGGTTCTGCTTTAAGTCTAGAGGTTCCGATGTCCGATCCGATGTGCGGGGGGCCTTACGGCCTGCGATCAGACTCGAGGTCCATTTCGCTTCCCCGTGATTTGTCATCTCGGACGTTGCCCTTCTTTCACTGCCAGCCACTCCTAGCCATGCTGCTGGGTGCCGGTCACCAGGAGGGCGGCCGGCGTGTCGATGCCATGATTCTGACAGCTCCCGACGGCCGAGGGCTCCCCGGCACAGTTGGTTTCTCGTGCAACGGCAGCGAGCAGGCTTCGGTGCAACGGCAGATCCAGTTGGTTCCCATTTTACCTACTCGCTGTAACCAGCTTTCGGTGGCCTGGCGTTTCGGCGTTGTGCCGACGACCAACTCTTTGCAGCAAGAAACTTGCCGCGCCGAGAGGATGAACCACTACAACCGCTAGGGATGCAGGGGCCGGCGTGACTCAGAGGCAGCGAGCTACCCACTGAGCCAACGACGCGGCAAGTCTAGAGGTTATTGGTTGCACTTCCACAACAGACTAAACATGGTTAATTATAGTGATCCGCTAACCAGGCAAGATACGGAAATGAGTGGGGTATTTAAAATATTTTGAAATAGCTATCGATTGGTGCGCACTGCGCATGCGAAAGCTGTCGGTTTAGACATCGGCAAACAGCACACGTTTCAATTTCGGTCGTTAGAGGTCCAAAAATTGGTTTTCCAAAAACGGCTGGTGAGCCAACTTTGAGGAGCTCCGGTTCTAGGGGGTGTTTTTCTACAAATATGCCCGATCGTTATCGTACGTGGTCTAGTTTATGCTCCTGAAATTTTAGCCGGATAGATGAGATGAACTCCCTTGCCCTCAGCCCATAGTTAAGTAAGTTGACTTTCTCGCGAAATGCATGTTAATAAAAGTTCTGCTTTAAGAGGTCATACAATGTAGACATTGATAAAGCCAACGGTAACAGGTTTTTGGAACGCATTGCCTTCTTCAGTGGCAAATTCCTCTTCTGCAAATGCTTTTAAAAGTGAACTATCAGGTCTGAATCTACTTGCATATACTAAGGGTCGGGCATTAGAAGCCGGTCGATCGGCCCAGCCCGTCCTTTGAATCTGATCGGTATCTACTTGACTTTTGTACCAGACGATGTTCATAAATTTTCTTTCTTTCTTTCTTTCTTTCTTTCTTTCTTTCTTTCTTTCTTTCTTTCTTTCTTTCTTTCTTTCTTTCTTTCTTTCTTTCTTTCTTTCTTTCTTTCTTTCTTTCTTTCTTTCTTTCCTTCTTTCTTTCTTTCTTTCTTTCTTTCTTTCTTTCTTTCTTTCTTTCTTTCTTTCTTTCTTTCTTTCTTTCTTTCTTTCTTTCTTTCTTTCTTTCTTTCTTTCTTTCTTTCTTTCTTTCTTTCTTTCTTTCTTTCTTTCTTTCTTTCTTTCTTTCTTTCTTTCTTTCTTTCTTTCTTTCTTTCTTTCTTTCAACGAAAATTGCAAATCAAGCAACTGGGACAGCTACTGTGGTAGGGTCCACCAAACAACTGAGAGCAAACTAAATATGGCAATATGTTTTGCTTCTTCGTAGTCATCTCCCCATTACACCGCATGGCGATTCGGTATGAGCCCATTGGACAAAACATACATGAATCGCGGGGCAGGGGGTTAGGGAGGGGTTTACCCCCTCCCCTCGCCGGCCATTACCACGACCCGCTCCCGGAGGATACTCCGTATCACCTATCTTAGGCCTTCAGCCCCTCGACCTACCTCCCTCAGCCGGCCGCTACCTCCCCCTCAGGAATTGTTTGGAAGAATTTTGTATAGAATTCTATGATAAAAATATGCTTGGATTAGGTGTAAATGAGCTCAGAATAGCTTATTTTAATGAAAAATAAGCCAAAAACCCTTGATTTTAGCTAAAAATCGGACTTTTGTTTGGCATACGACCAACTTCAACTCCCCCATCAGTGGGTCCTACCCCCTCAGCCCCCCTCAGTAATTGAAAATTCTTTTTTTTTTAACATTTTTTATTATTATTGAAAGGTTAATACAGAAGTAATTTGAGACACACAGATATGTACATCAATAAACAGACAACACATTGAAATCACAATATGGGGAGGGGTACATCAATTCAGATAGCTATCCATTTTACAAATTCATATGGTTGATGTCTGTACTTGTTGTGCTCTTGCTTCTGGTCATGAACACACTTGGCAACGGAAAATTTTGCAGTAAGTCTTGTCATAAATGACTGCACTGAAAGTACACTTTTTGTACTGCGACAAGCATACATAATGTGTTTGGCAATTAACGCAAATCTCATCCATTTTTCTGTATTTGACTTCTTTGAGTAACCTAGTAGAATGGCCAATGGCGAGATGTCTACATCTTGATGTTCTATGTGCTGAAATGTTTGTGCGATTTGGGCCCACAAACGAGAAATAAGAGGACATTCTAAAAGTGCGTGGGTAATATCATCCATATATGACTTGCAATAAAAGCATGAAGCGTTTGGTTCGATTTTGTATCGATGCAGAAGTTTACCTGTAACTAGTATCTGGTGTAGTACTTTAAATTGAAAGGCTTGAAGCTTGGTTTCCGTTGTCAGTTTCTTTGGGGAAATCCAGATTTGTTCCCAATCAGCATCACTTAGGTTTACAAAAACCTGCTCCCATTTTTCCTGACCCGTGGGTTTAACATTATGTGGAGGACTACAGAGAAGAGCTTTGAAATGACGTCCGTTACGGACCTCTGTGCTCATATCAAGCAAAGAGTAATGCTGCCGCTGGATTCTACCTGTCTTTTCTTGAATGGCAGTATCAATGCGCCAATAAGCTTTCATAGCTGTGACTATTTGAATGTGGTTTAGCCATGTGTATCGTTTGGAATCCAGTTCGTACCTGATTGTAAATTCGGTATAAGTAAGAAATTCTCCTTGGTTATTAAGAAAACAAGTAATTTCATCTGCCCGTTTCTGCGTAACTCACTAAACTAAAAAGTTTTCCTTCCAATCAAGAGAAATTCATTATTATTAACTTTCCTCGACAGCACACTGCGATTTTGAGGGTTTGCGATTACAGTTTTAGCTACCATCCAAGCATCTAAAATTTCTCTATAAAACTGAGAAATTCCAGTTATATAATCAATATCATAGTCGCATTGCAGCAAATACATCAGTCCGCCATAATGTTCCAACTGTTTATCAATAATTTTTGCCCATTTTGCATTTGGGTTCTTAAGAAATCTGCAGATCCATTTGATCTTGATACTGTAGTTTTCATACTCTGCCATTGGGATCTTCAGACCACCAAGTTTAACGGGTTTAACAACATGAAACCAAACAAATCACCGGGGGATGACGGTTTACCTCCCGAATTCTATCGCAAATTCTGGCCTTCAATCAGTGAAGTTCTGCTAAATGCATACAATCATGCTTGGGAAACTGGTTTTCTGTCCAACAGCCAACGCAGAGGTGTGATCAAGCTCATACCCAAGGAAGGTAAAGACCAACAAGAATTGAAGAATTGGCGACCCATTACTCTATTGAATTCCGATTCCACAATTTTGTCGAAAGTTCTAGCTGAGAGAGTCAAAAGGGTTTTAGCCGATATAATTCATGAGGATCAATGTGGCTTCGTACCAAATAGATACATCGGCGAAGCGGTCAGAACGATTTTGGACGTTATTGAGCACTATGAAAACTTGGACAAAACAGGTATGATTCTGTCGCTGGATACGGAGAAAGCTTTTGATTCATTGGAATGGTCATGTATGCAAAGAGCGTTGGAAGCCTTCGGGTTTGGACCAAACTTTAGAAAATGGGTAAACATTATGTACACAAATATTGAGAGCAGGGTCGTTAACAATGGTTTCACTACAAAGCCGATTAAATTAGAACGCGGTGTTCGTCAAGGGGACCCATTGAGTCCCTATTTATACATCATTGCAATCGAAACCTTTGCTAATGCGATAAGAAGTGACAATCGTATCTCAGGACTCCATATATCAGGCATCAACTACCGAATATCCCAATACGCTGATGATACATGCCTCCTTCTGCAGAATTTTCAGGACCTAAAGATTGTCCAAGAAAAGTTGGAATTGTTTGGCTATATCTCAGGTCTGAGAATCAATAAGCAGAAGACTGCTCTGATTGGCCTTGGCAAGTGGAAATTTAAAACCGCAGACGCATTCGGCTTCAAAATGTAACCTCAAACACTAAGGATTTTGGGCATTTATCATTCATACAACAAGGACGTAATGATGCAAACTAACTATGATGAGCGGCTTTCTAAAATTAAGAACAGTCTGAAAGGCTGGTTAAGGAGAGGTTTAACTGTACATGGACGAGCATTAGTCCTAAAATCGCTTGGTTTTTCACAGATTATTTACCCCATCACTAATCTCCCTTTCTCGACAGAGATTCAAAGGAAAGTTGATAAAGTCTCATATGGCATTCTATGGAACTTCAAACCGGAACATATTAAACGGAAAGTATTAGGAATTGAAAATTCTACCCCCGTCGGCCGCAATGCTAGCCCATGTCTGCATGAAACTGATAATAATATTATTATAATAACTCGGCCGAACTGTTAAACGCACACGGCCTTTTCAACGACGTTTACAACGAAATTTTTATTTAAACTATATTTCCTGGCATGAAAAACCATAAAAACTATTTTTTCTGACCTGATTTCTACCTTATCAGGGTGCTCCAATCAAATCCTCATATTGTACTATTTTTTGCCTGTACTATTTTTGTGTACTGTAATTGTACTATATTGAGGGATATACCTACTTCTCGGTGCGTCGTTGGTTGGTATCTCCCTCCCGATCAAAGTGGGCCATTGTTTAAGCGGTCTGTACCAAAGTGGTCCAAATGCAATTTCAGACTGTTTTGGCTTCTGCAATGCTGTGAAGTGAAACAGAGTCTTCTTTAAGCACATGGCCTGGCGTAGAAAACAGAAGTTTCGTATTAACTTATACGAGCACAACCACTTTTAATGTGCAAACGCGTTCTTTGTTGGTTTCACAATGGTAACTCTTGCTGCTTGCTTGTATCCGCCGGGCCGTGAACAACTCTATAGGGAAACAGATTTTACTAAGCAAGGACCCAATTAGCACTGTTTAATCTACCTGTGACGAAGGCAGTTCCAACCAAGCCTCTCCTCAACTCAAACGCTTTCGAAACCGTGCCATATCTGTATTTATGGTCAAAATTAGTGCGAAACCGCATTTTATTCAAGAACATACTATGCATTACCAAGAAAGACCGTCTAAGCGTTATTGTATTCTTTATTTACCGGTCAAGAACGTCCCTATTTACCGGTCTCTATTTACCGGTCAAGCTTTAATGCAAATGATGCCAGGTAAACTCCTCCACCCGTGAAATAGGTATTTTTTACGTGAAAAGCTAAAACCTATCTTAATTTTTTAAGATTAAACCCAGGCCTAAAGTTAAAACCTAGGCTGGGTAGTCGGCTCGGCGGGTGGGAATGGGCTTCCTCCAATGTAAATGGGGTACTGAACGCACATGTAACTTGTACAATGCTATTTCTATTTGAAACACCATTCCAAACGATGTTGTGCACAAAAACGTTGCTGGTTTTAAATCCTATTGTAAATCTGATGTTTTTTCAACATTTGCAGGAGTCTCAGTTGGTAACAGTGCAGTAGTTTTTTTACTGTTTTGTATTGTACATTTGTTCTATATTAGTGTTGTTATGACTACTAGTCAAAGTCAAAGTCATAGTTAATACTTTTGTGATATTGCAGTCAAACGGACAGGTAGTCAAAGTCAAAGTTTGACTACCTTCGTTACCATAAATACGTAGTCAAACGAAGACCAGGTAGTCAAACCGTTTGACTATGACTACGTTTTGTTAAAAGCAGCAGGGTTTTCACCTGCATTTTACCGCTTTTTTGTTGTTCGCAACTAAATATTTTGCAAACTTGTTTACGTTTCAAAGAACTTCAGCACACCAAGACCAAATACCCTCTTTTCAAAAAATTTTGAAGCAATGACAGGTGTCAACCAGTGAATCTCTGGTTGATGCAAGATTTTCCATGAGGAAGGGTAAAGATAACATACTGTACGAACAGTAAAATACCTTTCTAAAAAGTTTTGCGCAGCAAAGAAGAACATGAGATGAGAGAACTCAATAATTTGCATGGTTTCACATGCAAAAGGCGTTTTGCTCCATTTTTGCGGGTATTTTTCTGCAGCATCTTTTCCTTTTGTATCGAAAATTTCGACAGAAAAATCAATTACGCATACTATCATTTTTGCGGCTAATTGTACAATTAATTTCGAAGTAAAGGATTTATGGATGCAATCACAGCCATTTCAGGTGACTGAAGCTTACAAATTGCTATAAATTTCTATTTGACTCTGTTTCAAAAAGTAGTCAAAGTAGTCAAACCAGTGGTCATAATAGTCAAATGGTTTGACTACAATATAGTCAAATTTGACTACTCTGGTATTGTACTCAAACGGGCGGTAGTCATAGTCATAGTCAAATGAAAATTTTGGTATTGTAACAAAACTATTCTATATTTGAGTCTCCAACCCCTCGTTTGATGAACCATGCTGTTGGTGTGGGTGGGTTGAGAGAATAAAGTTGAAGTTGATGTAAACTTTATCGCGCATTAGCGCTGGTACCGTAAATTTGCGCTTTATGCCGATTCTATATAATTTTTGCTGTTCCGACGTTTTTTACTGTTTGCTGGCCTCTGACCTCTGGCGACCGGTAAATAAATCCAACGGGGCCGGGTAAATTTTGTTCGATTTCTGGTAAATTAATCTGTCCGGGTTAATATTGGGTAAATATTGATCCGGAGATACACAGGCCACACCCTACTTCTCCCCTCCAATCCGATGAGATGAGACAAGAAGAAACACGTATCTGAGGTAAAGCTGAATATAGCATGCAGTAATTAGATGTTGATGTGTAAAATAATAATCAAGAGATCGTCAGCAGTCATTTGATGCCACATTCGGTCGTCTGAGTTCAAAATTTGCAATTCGAGCGATCTTCCAATTTTGGCTATTTCATCAAATCAAAGTCAAACGCATATAGGTATATTTTTTAATTTTTAAGGTGAAAAACTGGCCCTCAGGACAGGAGCGTACCCTGTATTGATGCGTCACCTAGGAGTATTTTTATTTGGAAAACAGGCCCTCCGGCGCGTGCCTATAGGTATATGCGTCTGTAGGGGTACTTTAATGTTTGGCAAAGTAAGCCCCCCTCGAGGCGTGCCCTATGTTTATGTAGTGATCATTAGACTCGCCAAGCGAAGGACTTTCAATTGATATAGGGCCTACCTACAACATGACCATTTTGGACGATTTTGAAATAAACCATGTTAATTTATAATTGATAATCATCATTAAAATCATTACTTTCTGTTTGGGATCGGTTCCTGATTTCCCCTCCTCCAGCGATAGCTGATTGATCGCTGAATTTTATAACAGAAAGGTTAGAGGGCCGAAGAAAAGATGGAAGACTACAGAAATGTAAACTGTAGGTAACTAAAAATCAGAAACTAACGTAGCACGTTTTTCCTGAAAACTGAAAACTGAAACCTTCAAGCTTCAAAACCTGAAGTTGTTGCATTTATAGAACATAATTTCTGAGGGCTATTACACAACAGTTTGTGCAAAGGGTTGTTGGAGCTGGAGTATTTTTCCTAATTGTTGGTCTTTACTCTAAAAAATAAAATTTTGTTCCAGTTGCTTTTTGGTTAACAAAAAAGTACAGATTTCACTGAAGACAACTGGAAATTTCAAAAGGACTCTGAAAATCGTTAAGAAGTTGCTCAGAATAGCTATAATGTTGCTGTCTTTTCACATAAAATTGATAGATACGGTTGAACAGCTGAAAACATGGATGTTCATTTCGGTGGAGTTTTCTCGCGATTTAGGAGGATATTAGGTTTTTGACCTGGCAACACTGGGGCCGTCAACCCTTATTTAGACACTTTTAGTGAGACTGCATTTTTGTACGTCAGCGTACTACTAGTAGAGGTGGAAAGGCCAAATGTCACGCTATTTTCGTTAATGACAGTTATTTCAGTTATTGATAGTAAGATCAATCGGTTCGACTGGGTTCTGATGCATCCACTGCCGCCTGCCTTATCAGCCAGATTCCCAGGGTTGTTGTTGTTTTGTTGCATGAAATCTGATTTATACTTGTGTTATGTAGTTCTTTCGCCTACAAGACTATCAAAGATCGTTTGCCGGTTATTCTGGCCAAGGTAGTGGACACGGTGCATAGACAGAGACACGAAATATCTGCCCTACATGGAGAGGTAACTGCCACGTGCAGGTTGTCCAAAAACAAAACCGGGGAATTTACTTCCAGCTTTAGTTTGAGCAGACCCATCTTTTAGCTTTCGATCTAATCTGAAGGAGCGCGCTCTGACCGATCGATTGGTTGGTCGCCGGTCAAAAATGAACCACTGAGTCGGGTACTGTAACAGTCTTAAGTGATCACTGCAATTTTCTTTTGTTTTTCAGTTTTTAATGGCTTTTTTATGTCTTTTGCCTCAAATTCGGAATGGAAAGTGAACACAAGGTTTCAAGAATGCTCAGCGTTCTTTCAGTAACCATTATTCAATAGCTGAATGCTAGGAACCGGCTAGCAAAGGGGAAAGCACTCTTCCAGACATTCTCTCAATTGACAGTTACCCACTTCGAAAAGCTCTGGTAGACTTGGGTTTTGCGTGTCCCCTCTTCTTCAAGTACAGCATTCAGCTCGTGACTAATGGTTACTGAATGAACGCTGAGCTTTCTCCAAACCTGGTGTACACTTTCCATTGCGAATTAGTGGCAAAAGTCATGATAAAAGGATTAAATCTGAAAAACAGAAGGAAATTGCAGAGTGCTCAACTTGCTTCACTTTAGACCATACATGTAACAGGGGGGTCTGGGGGGGTCGCCCCCCCACCCGACTTAGGCCAGACCCCCCCCCCCCGAGACGATTTTTCCGACCCCCCTCCGATTTTTCTGGCAAGTAATTTTTTAGCAAATTTTTGCGATTTTTTACAATTTCAGACACAAAAATTGCCAAAATCGCCCGTAAAACAACACTTTTTCGCTGTATCTCAGCCCAAATTAGCGATGGTTGACGATTTTTTACAATTTCAGACACGAAATTTGCCAAAATCGCCCGTAAAACAGCACTTTTTAGCTGTATTTCAGCCAAATTAGCGATTTTTGACGATTTTTAGCCGAAAAATTGAGATTTTTTCGATTTTTGAGCGTTTTTTAGTGCCCAACCCCCCCGGAATTTGGGCTCAGACCCCTACGGCCGGCGCCAGACCCCCCCGACCCCCCCTCCCCCCTTCGGCGGATGACCTGTTACATGTATGCTTTAGACTCTTACAGTACCCGACTCAGTGTTTTTTTGGCCGGTGACCAATCAATCAACTCTTTCACATGTGACCGAAAGCTAAAGGATCCTTCTACTGAAACTAAAGCTGCAAGTAGCCGGCACAGTTGGTGTAGTGGTCTAGGCCGCAAAGCCACTGTGCGCGTGCTCATGCGCTCATCCACTCGGCGGGTTAAGTTTCTTGTAGCAAAGAGTTGGTGGTCGACACAAAGCCCCACCCAGGCCACCGAAAGCTGGTGACGGCTAGTAGGTAAATGGGAATCGACTGGAGTTGCCGTTGCTCCTGAAGCTACAATAGCAACCAAACCACATGTGTTGGTACAAACGGGAACGGGGACAGCTACCACTGAGACTGCCCAGACTTAAACCGAGCATTTGTGTCGGCTACTAGCGAAGGAAGGGCAGAGTGTAGGTGTGCGTTAGGGGCTCGTAGTGTAGCCAAATCACGGGCTCCAGTCGGGCCATCCATCCATCCAAATTCCCGGTTTTTTGGACAACCTGTCCTGTACTTACCTAGATGATTCGAGACTCGTCCTTCGATTTTTCTGAGAGTTTTTGGGCTATCCTTAAAATTTTTCAATTTCAGACAAGAAAATTACTGAAACTCTGTAGTAAAACAACGATTTTAAGCTCTACATATGTTTTTATGCAACATCGGCCTTGCGATTTTTGACCGATTTTGACCGCACTCTTACCGCCCTCCCCTTTATTTATACTCAGACCCAAACGCATTTCCCCCCGACGCCTGTACGCCTGTACACTTTGAACGTCATGTAACCGAGGTTCTGTCCCCACCGACTAGTGCACTAGTGGCAGACCCCCGACCAGACCCCCGAGACGATCTCTTCCCTCCGCTTTGTCTCTGAAGCAATTAGTGGACCATTTTTTGTCCAATTTCATCATCCCTAATTGGAACGATCTTTGTTACCTTCCTACTTCTAGCTCTCTACTCCCCTTTGGCGGAAGACCTGTTATACGGCTTTGAGTATTTTCTCTGAGCGTGCGTTTATAGAGCGGTCTGGCCGACGTGAAGAAAGTTGTGTCTGTTTTGTCTGAACTGAGGTACCGGCTTACAACCGACAAACCCATCCTCCAGTTACAGAGCGAGCGAAAAGATGCCTCTCTATGGAATGCCTACATTTCCGAACGTGCCAAATTGGTGAGTTTATTATCACGGTTTCTAATTTGCTATTCAAAATTGTGAGAAAAGCAAATATGCAAGTTCAGCTATATTGTGACAGGCCTGGAGACATACATGGGCATGTGCCTGGGGTAAACCCTGGGCCGCGTACATTACATCGCCGTACCCACAAAAAGAAATTTTTTCTCTTTTTTAAGGCAAAATTGGCGATTTTTTGGACTTTTTCGAGACCCTTCCGGATTCTTCCGGTTCATGTATGGGTGGAGACAGTAATTGTAAAAGAAGAGTTAGAGTAATTAGCGGTGTTGTTTTAGGAGGGCGAGTCGAGTTGGTTCAAAGGTGCCTGGCTCTATCTAGAGTGTTACATGTACAGAAAAATTGCTGAGGCTTTCGAAAATTGGTAGTACTTTTTTGCCTTGCCAACTTGAAATTGGTTAAAAGAAATTGGAGCAGAGAGTTTCAGTACTCACTTGCATGATTGGGACCCGTTCACTTACCAGAAAGAACAGGGCTTTGTGGGAAGTTTGGGCGCCATCACTGTGCTTGGCGATTACATGCAAGAACTGCTGCACAATCCTGCCCTCCCTTCTCTTCCCAATCTACAGAAGAAAGATGTCACGCTTAAACTTTTGCAGGTATATAATACGGTCTAGAAACAGTCTGAGATTTCCGTACGCAAAAATTGCAATTTTAGCAGCCAAATTATGAGCTAAAAGCAAGCATAAAATGACAAGAAAAGCTTCTAAAAACACATAAATGGTTTGAATAACAGCAGCGCAAGCGCTAAATTTCATTACCAAAAGGCTTTTTACTAGTCTAAAGCGAGAATACTTGCTAAAAATCTGTGATTGCTGATCCAGTTTGTCAGTTGCATAACCGACAAAAGCTGGTACTTGTATTTTTTGGGTCGGGGTCGCTAAAATGTCTCGGGTCGGAGGTAGGGGTGAGGGTGGGGTTTGGTCTTTCCAGCTGTACTACACGTATGGATTTCGCCTATCTGCGTTGGGGTTCGACCGGAACCAGTTTTTTTGGGTGCGATCGGAATCGGAACTCAGGCACAGTTCCGAATCGGAATTCAGAATTTTTCCAAAATCGGCTTAAAATTTTGGAATAAGCTGTTTTTACAAGCAATAAGGCACTCGTTTCGTTAATATGGTACCTTTGATTATACGTAGAGCCGGGGTAGGGTGTTAGTGGCCGTTTAGCGCCCATAACCTTCCGTATCTGTTTGGTCTCAGTCTTGGACATTTTTGTTCTGTTTATTTTTTAATAAAATTACTTACTATTACTTACAGTTATCTGTTGTCCCAATTTTTTGACAGAACAGTATGTACACCTTAATATGACCCTTGTTTTCTGGCTATCGGGAAACCGGTCGGACCCTAATCAGCGCATGGTACTTTGATACCGTATGGACCTAAAGTACCTATAATAGCATTATTTCTGTTTTGATGTAGCAGGCGTTTTAAGATAAGTCTCTGGGGCAATCAGTACGATCTATCCATTTCATGTGGGGAACAGCAAGCTGCAAGCGAAGAGTCACCCGTGGATAAAGTTCGAACTCTACAGGGACACATCCTTGTTAATGAACTTGATCTGGTACTTTATCTGTTAAAAATCTCTGTTATTGTAAATGATTTCTTTAGGCATATGACTTGCTGAGTTCGCCTTCCAGCGGGGATATCGATATAGTGATGGATAATGCCGGAATGGAATTAGTGTCTGATTTGTGTCTTGCCGAGTTTCTGTTGCAATCGGGAATGGCAAAGCATATCACATTTCATGTCAAGGTACATTTGATTTTTCTCGTACTTCATAACAACAAATTCAGCCCATACAATTGAACACAAATATTCATACGCTGAAATGAATTGTCTCTGCAAACGAAACTAATTTATAACAATAATGCGGCTAAATGAGATAATCCATATTACGGACGTGTAGCCTAAACAACAACCTTTAAACTTGTCTGTACATGCAGTTAGGTTATCCGAATAACCATAATCCTTCAGGAATTTTTTGCCCAATTCTTTTTTATTTGATACAGCTTCGATTAAAAAAGCATGGCACTCATCTATTATGCCGATTTTTTGCTCAAAATGATATCAAGTGAAAAAATATTTCTCATTGGGTGCAATCTTTAGCAAGAACTCCCTTAGCTGAGATTAATCAAATCCAACAGTGTTACATGCATGCCTTACACAAAATAGAGAAATGAAACAGCAAAGGCAGACAGAGTGATGACAGCAATGTCCAGACTGAACAGGTGGGCGTGGTTGCAGAGGTCTCCCCTGCAGAAGCAAGTTTTCTTTGTAGCTTTGACCTTTCCATCGCGGGCTATCACTACTCCATTCTGAGTTGTATTCTTTTCGTCTACACAGAATGTATCGTCTACAGAGCCAAAGTAGATGCTTTCTTGGTCTTTGCTGATTTCTGTCGTCAGGTCAGGCCGAAAACAGCCATACTCTGTTTTCTCTGTTCCTGAATGGTTTTTGTTTTAGCAGAAACCAGAAACAGTAGTGGTCTGCCTTACCTTGTAGCATTTGGTGAATCTTGAAACAAAATCCAGATTTGGTCGAACAAACGCCTGTTTTGCATCGTTTCTCAGTGCCGTAGCATCGATAGCACATCACTGAAATACTAGATAGAGCTCATAGATCTTAAAAAGGAGCAGTTCTAATACCACTGAGTACACCAGGCAGGACCGTTGCCACGAGGATTTGTTGAAATAGTAGCTTCATCTGTTCGCTTTAATGAAGGTAAAATATAGCTAAAGTTGAGCTTGAGCTTGTTCGTCCGATCAGATGGACATATGAACTGGTTGCTGTAAACAGAGGCCCTAGTAACGCTCGATTCGGACAAATTAATCAAAGCTGTCAGTTCTCCTAATGCGCCTGACTCAGTTCACAAGTATCACGTGAGTACCTGCGCTCCAAATAGACCCCAATAATTTCGCCTTGCTAAGCACAAAATTTATTCTAAAAACTTAAAAACTACTTCGTTTGTAAACCGTTTCTGCTAGATACAAAGCTCTCTGACATTGAGCTAATAACTAAAATGAGCAGCAAAAGCACAGAATAAAGCTAGCGAACAAGCAAGCACTTGAGCAAAAGTCTTGGTGGCAGAGTTACAATTCTCAGTGTCACAGTAACAAACGGTCACGCTTGGAGCTCTTCCTTCTGTGTCGCCTCTGGTCTTCAGCTGACAGCCCTTTTCGATTTTCCTGTTCGATATGTCATCTTGTGTCAGAAGGCCATTTTCGCCAGATCCATTAGCCTCACAGTACCGGATTACACTCTGCGTTTCTGTAATTATCCAACTAAGCCGTTGACACCCAGGTTAGGTTAGCACTATAGTTTGAGCTGGTATTCTAGTGTTTTCCAGGGATTGGAGTCCCAACCCAATACATAAAGTCTATCCACGATTTCAACATTAGCTTTTTAGAAAGTCTTTTCGCGTCATTCAACTAAAAGGTAGCTGACTGCTAATTCAACTGACTTTCCCAAGCAGGCAGCTGTCGTGTTTCTAGTTCTGAGATGTGTTTGACACACCACCCTGAGTCGGTAGTGCAGCTGGAGTCTCCGCAGTCGTCTCCAAAGCAAAATCTGCAGTTGATGGCACCAGCTAGAATGGAGGAAAATGTCTAGAGAAGCGGTTGTTAGTTCTTACTTAAGCCGATTAAAGCTGCCAAGACTAGAATCCTTTCCATGTGGACGGCTAGCAACGAATTAGTGCTCGATTGACCAGCAGCTCGATGGTAACTATAAACAGAATTGGTCTCCGGCAGTAATTTATCAGCTCCGTCCATTAACCCTCTCTGACAGGTGCTCCGCTCCACTCGTAACCAACTCCGATCGGTGCATTAAGACTGCAGCTTAATATAGAAAGAACACGGCACAAAAAAGACATTAATGCACTGGTCTGCTACAGCAATTACTCAAACGATGGTACTAGAGTTCCTCCATCTTTATCAAAAGTTCGGATCTCTTGTATTTAGCAGACTGCATTTAGGGAACAGTTTAGGGACCCCCGGGCCCCAAGATAAAATCACTGATTTTTACCTTACAAGCCGCTTAAAAGGCTTTGGTGACTGAATTTGGCGCTTCCGCAGCTGATATTTAGGATAAATCGGTGTTTCTAGAAGCCTTTTTGTCATGGTAATGTAGTGTAAATCGGTTTAGACTATACCGTGGTTCGTATCCGACACGACCGTTGCCGATTTCAGTTGGACTTTGGAAATGTTGCGATCGAGCAAAAGCAAAAGCCTCAACTGGTTGGGCCACAAATGGCACGAGCGTTGGGAAAAAGTTAGTTTTGTTGGTATTCTTTGTGTACAGTACGTACGTACTCAAGGCTAGTTGCTTATTTCGAAAGGGTTAAGCGAGACTATTGCAGAACGAATTCACAGTTCTCGCGCACGAATTTTGGACCTTGCCGCATCCGTATTGTGACATGAATTGTGTAGCCCCGGACTTGTACAACCGTTTGAGTCGGTCGAAACTGATAATTTTCAAAGGCGATCTCAACTACCGTAAACTGACCTCCGACCTCGACTGGCCAACAACCACTTCGTTCGTCGATTCGCTGAGAGGCTTCAGCCCCGCCCCTTTGCTGGCTCTCAGAACGCTCAAAGCCGACGTTGTGGTTGGTCTGAGGCCCGGACAGGCTGACCAACTCACCAAAGAAAGTGATGGCAAAAGTTGGATGGTGACTGGTGATTACGCTGTGATACAAGTCAGACCGAAACGCTAGTTTTAATAGTAGCTAGGTACTGTTAAACAACAGAAAAATAAATAAATTCAAACAAAAACTAGCTAGCTTATCACAGTTGCATCGCTACAAGGCCAATAGAGAAAAATTGCAGCGCTAGCAGAAAAACGGCGTTGCTCACGAGTTCTGCCGTTGCTCCAGTCTCGGCGGTGGTCGTTTCGGTGTTTGGTTCAGCTTCAGCTCGGAAAGCGATCTGGCCAGCTACGCTGCTCTGCTCAGCTGAGGTGGTGGTTGTGTCTGGCTCGGACTCTGTTTCGGCGCGGAAAACGCTTTTTTGGCCTTGGTCTGCCGGTGCTTCGGTAGTGGGGAAGTCGGACTGGTGAAGGACGGCGTTGCAGCCCTCCGAAATGCAACAGCAGACACGCACGTCCGTCACTACATGCGTCACCACTCTGATGTGCGGCTGAAACTACAGTATTACTTGGTCTAACCCCTCCACTTCAGTTTTATGTTTTCTTCCTGTTACAGTCAGGCACGTTACGCCGTTATGGTACTCGTACCGTTATGGCACTTGCACTTTCTAAATCGCTACCAACTTAACAATTTAGACTTGGACAGACTGGCAGAGTGCCACCGGGTTGGTTGATATTAACGGGTGGCAGTTTGCCAGTCCCCCAAAGTCTAAGTTTGAGCGGTTGGCAGCCATTTAGAAAGTGGGGGAAGTATAATACCTTAAGATTGTCGGGTAAGAGTTTGAGCAGAGTATACTGTAGGTTGTCGCTGCAGGACACATTGTTGTGGTTGAGTTCGAGCCGATCGCAAATGTCCGACACTCGTGGCAGGTTCTTGAACAGCGCCTTGCCCACCTTACTCGGTATAGCTTCGTCCAACTTCAGACTCCCCTGGCCGCAGTCCCGAGTCACGTACTTCTGCAATACCACTTCTACAGTAACCGTACCTTTACCTGACCATAGTCAGAGTCAGGCGGTACCTATGGTATCGGTTACTTGCATGATACTACCAAGAATGCATAAAAGAGTAACAAGAAGTACCACTCGCGAATTTCCCAACCCCTCCGGTAATTAAGGTGCAGCGCATCGACGCTCGGCCGGCCGCTGAGTGGCACATTCTTGCTACTCTTTTATGCATTCTTGCTAATACTGTAGCACCAATACCGGCGTATCTTGAAAAACGGTGTGTCCTACCTACCTGACTACCGGAGCGAGTGTCGCCGGCGGCAATTTCCATAATAACACAGCTACCCTTGCAGGGCACCAGTTGATCAGCGATTTTACTGAGCGACTGTGCTTCGTTTTTGTAGCACATTAACCGGTCCTCCTCCTCCTCCTGCTCTGTCACCGGCTCTTGTTCAGTGGTCGGGGGAGGAGTGAGGTGCATAGAAGAAGTGTAGTTGAAAGACTCGGTCTCGTTCAGAGCTGTCTCGTTGCTGCCACTCATCAGCAGGTCTAAGTCGTCACAGAAAGCCAACCCTAGCACACAGGCCAATAGCACGTATTTGCTGTACATTTTGCAGAGCTGAGAAAGGTGCAGAGACCGGCTCAAATGGTAGCTATTGATCGACAGTTCTACTTGCCTCTCCTCGGATAGTTTAAACTGGGCAGGAAATTTGCATTCAGGTGCTCACCTCAATCTTGTATCACCACCTTTAGCTGGTCTAACTAGCGCTTCCAGGTAAACCTAGCTGAAATAGCTTATTTAGTAGCTATGTGCAAGCAAACGTACGTACTTCGTGTAATTTGCGATCTAAATAATTAGCAGTAAGTATAAACTGAAAAGAAAAGCTGAAGAATACAGGCTTGCATGACATCTGATTTTACTCCAATGTTTTATGAATAATAGGAAATACGCAGCTACACCACATTTTACGTACAAAGAGCTCTACTTTTGTTTACGAATCACAAGTGCACGTTACTACATTGTATAATTTCTTTCCGAACAGGTAATACAATACAATCAAACAGTTTGTATAAATTAAATCCAATCCCAAGTTAAAATACAATTAATCTATTCTCTCTCAGTGGCATTCGTAGGAAACTTCTTCTTTACCATTCCACGGTTGTTGCCAGATTGTGAAAACACAATCTTTGGCTTTAGGATCATCTTGTAGTGGACAATCTTCTATCGGTTGCTAAAAGTACTGTAAACATGCGTACCGTTAAACACAAAAAAACCGATCAAAACCAATCCGAATTAATGCTAGTAAAAATATCAAAACACAGTTTATCACAGGTGTGTGGTCTGGCATCGACCCAGCCCGGACCGTGGGCCCAAAAGTTTGTCCCGTCCCAAGCGCATCACTAAAAAGATCACAAAAATGTTAAAATATTACGATTCTGGTGCATTTGGTATCGCCAATGGTAGCGTAAACACGGTAGAGAACACCGGCTACAACTTGACTTTCGGCATCGTTGATCTTGATCACTTTCTTCGTGTACATACAATTGCACTCGAAATTGACCTTGGCTATTCCTTTTCGGGCTAGCCCCTATAAAGTGCGCGTGTACAGTAGAGGTTAAACGGTGGAAGTGTCACAGTACTGCACCTTGACATTATCGTCTATCGGAATGTGATGGCTTGTACCACCTCCGAACCGTGTACCGATGGCCAGAATCGCTGGAGCCACAGCCAACAGAACCAACAAAGTTTTCATTTTCGTTCTTCCTTGTATGTAGACCGCTGCATGCGCAGATAGCTTTTATAGTTTTATCAGCAGCATTACTGTAATCTTTCCCAGCTGTTAACTTGGGCATTGTTCACGTGGTATTAAGGGGTTAGTGTCAAGCCACACTTAAACCACTCCATCAAACTTTTGGGTTGACTAGCAAAAAATCGCTGGATAACCTCGACCCAAGAGCAATATAAGTAAATAGCGGGTTCGCAACATAGAGACAGAAATTATACACTGTAGATTAATTTTCGCTCCGCCGCACTGCTGAAGTCTAGACGAAACGCATTCTGAGCTTTTGTTGCTTTTACTTCTATTTCTGCAGCTTACCATGGCATAAGTAAGCTTCGCTGTTATTTTTTATTTGCCTCTATTATAGTTGACGTTTTTCTGCTTTCCACCACCAAAATTCCTCTAAACTTATTCCAAAAAATTCCTAAGGGAAAGGGCTAAACCTCTCCTCAGACTCCTCATGTCTGCACGTATGTGGCTAAAATCACTATTATTTAGTCAGATTTGAAGTTTCTCTCTGAAATTGCAGTGCTACAGCGAATACAGTATGCTTCTTAACAAAGAGGTTGTTCCGCACAATCGTCGCAAGCATGGTGCACATAAAACACATCTTAATTTATGTTACTTACGTATTCCGAACAACCAACCAACGCCACACTTCGATAATCTACGTATAGCACACGTACGTAACAGCAACAATGCGAGCACAGCACAGATGCAAACCATACTACATATCATCGGTATCAGCCAATCTACAGTACTAGAACTCGGACATCCACATGTAGTTACTACTCTTCATATAGTAGGCATACAGCCATATAAAAGAACAAGTGCTGTGCTGCCACGTATAACAAGAATTCAGCACTTTGAAGCTTTACTATTTTGAGGACACTTGTAACTCAGATGACCCGGCTTATCACAGACGTAGCACTGAAATCTGACCAGACTGTACATTGTACGTCTTGAAAACAAAGTAGATACATGCATACGTGTAACAGGTCATCCGCCGAAGGGGAAGGGGGGTTGGGGGGTCTGAGCCAAAATTTTGGAAGGGAGGTTGGGCACTAAAAAACGCTCAAAAATCGAAATTTTTGGCTAAAAATCGCCAAAAATCCCTAATTTGGGCTGAAATACAGCTAAAAAGTGCTGTTTTGCAGGCGATTTTGGAAATTTTCGTGTCTGAGATTGTAAAAAATCGCAAAAATTTGCTCAAAAATTACTTGAAATGTACTGGAAAATTGTCTAGGGGCGTCCGGGGGTCTGGCCTAAGTCGGGTGGGGGCAGACCCCCCAGACCCCCTGTTACATGTATGGATACATGTAGTAAAGCAAGTTTAAACACGCTAGTAGCTTTTCAGCACTCCAAACCATGGGAAATCTTTGGAGTTACCCAAAATCAATGACAGTTAGTTAATCAAAATTATACCCTGGAGATCTATCGGAAGCCCGGTAAATATCGGAAGTTTTCCTAAAAATCAAGTGGCTACCGTAAGACGCGACCGTAAATTACACAAATTCACGGCCCTTGCAAAAGTTGCCGAAAACTTCGTACTCAAGGACAGTACAGTACCGCCCCACAGCGCAATTACCGATTTAGATTTACGCTTGTGCTTAGTTTTAGGCTCAGGTTTAGAATCAGCATTTAATTTAAGCATTGGTTCATGCGCTAGCTTAACCAACTTTCGGCCCCGGTATAGTCTAAAGGGCTACTACTGTGTCTACCTACCCTGGGCCAGTCCTCGGGCACGCCTCCATCAGTGTGCACCACCAAACAATCGACTGCCAAGTGGCCGAGCGAACGACAGTTGGTGCAGACGAAGACCGCCTCCGGCACCTCCGCTTCAGTGCCACCACCGTTGCCCACCACCATGTCACACTCGCGAGACATGTGACCGCCTCGACCGCACTTGAAACACGTCACTGCTACAACAGAACTCACTGCTGCCTCACACAGCACTCCACTCTTCTCTACTCTACCTTTGCGCTGAGTACAACCGCGAGCCATGTGACCTTGTTGACCACAGTTGTAACAAGCCACTACTGAAACCTCCACTACGTACCCATGTACAGGGTGTCATACAATCCGGAGGGAGAATGTGGTTTTCCGGCGGGGTGTGGAGCGTATAAAATTGCTTTCCCAAAAAAAAGTCGCCAAGATTTTGGAGAGGGTATGGACCGCTGAGGGGGGTTTGACAGAAATTTTCTGCTTTTCCCAGAAAAGGCCGCCAAAATATTCGCGGGTAGCGCTTACGGCGAAGGGGGTTTGGCAGGTTAAACCTCTCAGTGGACCCCCACCCCATCCCATGTATAGCGTGTCCAAAAGATAGCATTTCTTTCTGATGCTATTTCCGTAAATGTTGACTAAAATACCGTGTATTGTATTCTGTGTCAAAATTTGGTGCACCAGAGCTGACCCAATCCTACGAAATTCAAGAATAGCTGACATTTGGTAATTTTAATGCCTGTATTTCTCAGACTGGGTCGTGCCCGGTTCACCAAACTTTAACACACAATTACACTTATTTTGGCACCTACGTATTTTTCAAATTTCTGCCAATTTGGTCAAAATTTGTGAAAATGGCAGCAACAAGAAAATGTTATCATTTTTGAGACACTCTGTGCAAGTCTTAGGTGATCTAGTGGGTACATCGAGACACGGGTAGCAAGCAGACCGTACCTCCGGTTCCATTCTCACTCTTGTGACTGTGTCCTCCTTGGCTGCCGTTTGGACAATCACGAGCGATGTGGCCAAAACCCTGACACCTGAACAGAAACCAAATCTGTGCAATACATGTGACAGGGGGGTCTGCCCCCACCTGACTTAGGTCAGCCCCCCCCCCCCGAGACGATTTCGCCGACCCCCCCATCCGATTTTTCGGGCAAGTAAATTTTTTGAGCAAATTTTTGTAATTTTTTAGAATTTCAGACAAAAAAATTGCCAAAATCGAATGCAAAACAGCACTTTTTAGCTGTATTTCAGCCCAAATTAGCGATTTTTGGCGATTTTTAGCCCAGAAATTACGACTTTTTCGATTTTTGAGCGTTTTTAGTGCCCTACCCCCTCCCAAACTTTTGGCTCAGACCCCTCCGGCCGGCGCCAGACCCCCCAATCCCCCCTCCCCCATCGGCGGATGACCTGTTACATGTATGATCTGTGCAATACAGATTTATTGACCAAGCCCAAGCCCAAGCCCACTACCGCCCTTAGGTAAACTTCTATAATTATGTATTGACTGCATTTTAAATTCATGTAAAGCTGTGGGTGCAGAAGAGATTATTCCCAAAGTAAGCATGACCACAGAAAGTGGGGACAGACAGGCATTTTCAGCTAACCATTTCAGCCATACATGTAACAGGTCATCCGTCGAAGGGCAGGGGGTTGGGTGGTCTGGCGCCGGCCGGGTGGTCTGAGCCCAAATATTGGGAGCGGTTGGGCAATAAAAAACGCTCAAAAATCGAAAAAATCGTATTTTTTGGGCTGAAAATCGTCAAAATCGTTAATTTGGGCTGAAATACAGCTAAAAAGTGCTGGTTTACAGGCGATTTTCGCAAATTTTGTCTGAAATTGAAAAAATCGCAAAAATTTGCTCAAAAAATTATTTGCCAGAAAAATCGGGGGTCTGGCTTAAGTCGGTGAGGGGCATACATGTGCATGGTCGGCGGCTCAGGGGGGGACGGCCAGGTCTCCCGTGCGTAGTTGCCTGGATATAGGTGCAAATTTTCGGCGGGAAATTCAAATTTAGGCGGGAAATTTAAATTTTTGCCCAAAATTTTGGCTGAAAATACGGAATTTTCGGTTAAAATTCAAGAATTTTTCGTACAAATCAAATTTTTTGACAAAAAATGCCAAGAAACTACTTTTCTGACAGAAACGTTGCCAAAAAATCAAAAATTTTTTGGAAAATTTGTAAAAATTCGGGTTTGGTGCGTAGTTGCCTGGAGGAAGGGTGCGTAGTTGCGTAGTTGCCAAAATTGATTTCTGTGGCTTAAAAACGCATCTGGAGGCTTTCTAGCAACCTCTAGCAACGTTTGGTAGATTTTTATTTTCGTCCCCACTGTCCCCCTCTGGGCACCCCCCATGCACATGTATGGTGAGGGGAGACCCCTGTTACATGTATGATTTCAGCTCATACGTATGTACATGCAACATGTCATACACCCACGGCGGAGAGGGTTGGGGTCTGAGCCCAAATCGTGGGAGAGGGCTAAGGTACAAAAACCGCTCAAAATCGCCACTTTTGGGTAAAAATCGTAAAAAATCGTTAAGTTGACTCAAATAGAGCGAAAAAGTGCTGTTTTACAGGCGATTTTAGCAATTTCAGTGTCTGAAATTGTAAAAAAATACAAAAATTTGCTGAAAAATTACTTGCCAAAAATTGGAGAGGGTCCTTGATCGGGGGCTGGTCTAAGTCGAGTGAGGGGTATACAGTAGTGCACAAAAAAAATGTCCTCTCCACTTTTTCGGGTTCACTAAAATAACTGTTTTTCACTCAATTCTCAACGAATTTGAACCAAGTTTTCAGGGTAGGTGCCCAATTAGTCGGGCTACCTGTGTTATAGTTTCGGCGCGAAAATTCAAATTTTGGCTGGAAATCTAAACGAAAATACGAAAATCATATGGTCTCATAAAAACGGCTCTTACTCAAGAAATACAAAAGCTACGCCCGTGGAATCACGGCCGCTTATAGACCGAATATAGTGCAATTTTATGCAGAAGTTTCAAAACCCTCGCTCAAAGTACGCGCGAGAGTCCGATTTTCAAAGTTTGCAAAAAATCTGGATTTATCATCATTTCCAAACCTAACATTTAGATGTTCACTAAAATTGCCCGTTTTCAGTCAATTCTCTGCCAATCTGAGCCAAATTTGCAGAATAGGTGCCCAATAGGTCTGGCTAACTCTGCTAGAATTTCGGCGCGAAAATTCAAATTTTGGCGGGAAATTTAAACTACAAAGTATCTTGCAAATATTGTTCTACTAATGTTTAAATTTTCCGCCAAAATTTGAATTTTCGCGCCAAAATTCTAGTAGGGTTAGCCAGACCAATTAGGCACCTATTCTGCAAATTTGGTTCAGATTGGCAGAGAATTGACTGAAAACGGGCAGTTTTAGTGAACCTCAAAATGTTAGCTTTGGAAATGGATAAATGCCGATTTTCTGCCAACTTTGAAAATCGGATTCTCGTGTATACTTTGAGCGAGGGTTTTGAAACTTCTACATAAAACTGCACTATGTTGGGTCTATAAGCAGCCATGATTTAACCAGAATAGCTTTTGTATTTCTTGAGTAAGAGCCGTTTTTATGAGACCATTTTATGATATTCACATATTCGTTTAAATTTCCCGCCAAAATTTGAATTTTCGCGCCCAAATTCTAGCAGAGTTAACCAGACCCATTGGGCACGTACTCTGCAAATTCGGTTCAGATTGGCAGAGAATTGACTGAAAACGGGCAATTTTAGTGCACCTCAAAATGTTAGCTTTGGAAATGGATAAATCCCGATTTTTTGCCAACTTTGAAAATCTGATTCTCGCGCGTACTTTGAGCCAGCGTTTTGAAACTTCTACATAAAATTGCACTATATTGGGTCTATAAGCGGCCTTGATTTCACGGGTGTAGCTTTTGTAATTCGTGAGTAAGAGCCGTTTTTATGAGACCATATGATTTTCGCATTTTCGTTTAAGTTTCCCGCCAAAATTTGAATTTTCGCGCCGAAACTGTAACACAAGTAGCCGGACTAATTGGGCACCTACCCTGACAATTTGGTTCAAATTCGTTGAGAATTGAGTGAAAAAGAGTGATTTTAGTGAACCCGAAAAAGTGGAGAGGACATTTTTTTGTGCACTACTGTATACCCCCCTGTTACATGTATGATTTCAGCTCATACGTATGTACATGCAACATGTCATACTCCCACGGCGGAGAGGGTTGGGGGTCTGAGCCCAAATTGTGGGAGAGGGCTAAGGTACAAAAAACGCTCAAAATCGCCACTTTTGGCTAAAAATCGTAAAGTTGACCCAAATACAGCGAAAATTGTGCTGTTTTACAGGCGATTTTAGCAATTTCAGTGTCTGAAATTCTAAAAAAAACACAGAAATTTTCTAAAAATTACATGCCAAAAAATTGGAGAGGGTCCTTGATCGGGGGCTGGTCTAAGTCGAGTGAGCTGAGGGGTATATCCCCGACCCGACCATATGTACATGGGCCAGGAAAATAGGTTTGGGTAGTCAAACTCTGAAAATTTGGGGGTGGGCCTACCGATATGAAGGGTCGCGGCCGTTTTTGATGGGTGCGGTGAACAAAAGTCAACTTCAGGTGGGTGGGGAGTTTGTAGGGTCGAGCCCAAGTCGGAGCGGGCAAACCCCCGGTCCATGTATGCCCTGACTCAACGTACTGTACAAGAATCTGACAGACAACTTTCAGGTAACTGTAGAAAAGTAACTTACTGAAAGCATTTAATTGCACTGGTCATGCTAATTTGGCTTGAGTACTTAAGACTTTGATGAACCAGCCAGAAGCCAAACACATCACATTCTAAAATTTACCAGTCTTAGACGGCAGCGCAAAAGACATACGGAATATTTCCTAAACTTTGCACGAAGTGTTCGTTTGAGTCTAGCTAGGCTGAACCTAAGCCTAAGGGAAAGCCTGAAATTAGTTGCACGCATACATGTAACAGCTCCGGGCCGACCTGGGGATAGGGGGCTTCCTCAGATGGGGCAGACATGGCAAAGGGGGGTTGAGGGGGCGGGGGGGTTGGCCCCCCATCAGGCTCTGACCTACCCCCTCAGCAGGACGCTACCCCCTTCAGGATTTTTCGGAAGAATTTTGTATAGAAAATTATGATAAAAATATGCCTGAATTAGGTGTAAATGAGCTCAGAATAGCTTATTTTGGCTTATTTTAATGAAAAATAAGCAAAAAACCTTTGATTTTAGCCAAAAATCGGAGTTTTTTGTTTACCATCCCCTCAGCACCCCATCAGGCGCTCCTACCCCCTCAGCCCCCCCCTCATGAATTGAAAATTCTACCCCCATCAGCCGGAATGCTAGCCCATGTCTGGATGGGGGGTCGAGGGGGGTTTCGCCCAGAGGGGGGTCCAAAATTTAAAAAAACTCCAGAACACCTGGAAATGCGTTTTAGCACATTTTTCGGTAAGGATGTTAAAAGTCGCTATTTTAAGCTGCCAAATAGCGTTTTAGAGCTAAAAACAAGCAAAAATGACAAAAATTGCTTCCAAAAACACCGATTTTTCTTAAATATCAGCAGGGGAAGCACCAAATTGGGTCTCCGAAGGCTTTTCAAGCGAATTTTAGGCTAAAAAATAGTGATTTCTGAGCCAGTTTGTTAATACTGGAGCCACTACTGGCCGGCCGGCGGCCGACCGACCGACCGACGTACTTGTATTTTTTGGTCGGGGCGGGGGGGGGGTGGGTCCCTTAACCTGTCTCGAGGGGGGTGAGGCGGGCTTGGCCTTTTCAGCAGGGGGTAACCCCCCAAACCCCCTAGTACATGTATGGTTGCACGATACTTCTACCTACTTTTTGTTTAAATTTCTGCAATCCGAAGCTGGTCAATTCCATATTACGTTCTGCTTTCTCTGCGGATTGTCGATGAGTGACTTACATACGTGTACTTACACCGCTTATTGAATGAAATTGTAATGTTTTTGAGTGTGTCGGCACTGCACGTTATTGTCTCCTTTTCTATTTACTAGGTATTCGTTCTAAAATCCCACTGTAGTGTCGTATTTTGTCTCGTATATTGGTGTATTGGAGTGGTAGGACATTATGCATCCATCTTCATCATGATCTCATCATAAACCATACATGCAACAGGTCATCTGCCGAAGGCGGGAGGGGGTTGGGGGTCTGGCGCCGCCCGGGGGGGTCTGAGCCAAAATTTTGGGAGCGGGTTGGGCACTAAAAAACGCTCAAAAATCGAAAAAAATCGCACTTTTTTGAGTAAAAATCGCTAATTTGGGCTGAAATAAAGCTAAAAAGTGCTGTTTTGCAGGCGATTTTGGCAATTTTTGTGTCTGATATTGTAAAAAATTGCAAAAATTTGCTCAAAAATTTACTTGCCAGAAAAATCGGAGGGGGTCGGCAAAATGGTATCGGGGTGGGGGGTCATATGGGGGGCTGGCCTAAGTCGGGTGGGGGCAGACCCCCCAGACCCCCTGTTACATATAACATACACATTCTACGAGTTGAGCTCCTTGCTCAATGCAACATACTATACGGTATAATACGGTTTCGAAAATGCTACATGGTAGGTAGGGATGGGGAACCGGTATAAAAATACCGTATAGCATTTTCGATACCGTATAATACCGTATAGTGTGCTCCAATAAGCCAGAAACTCTTGGTTACATTGGAATATGCAGAAATCGTGAAGATTATAGTAAATTCTATTAATGACAAAAGTCGGCACTACCGTAGGTTTTTAGAGCTAGTTGTAGAAGAGAATAAGGTGCAATCTTAGTTGCACAGCCATAAATACCTACAATTTCAGTCGAAGAGTGGTGCAAGGACTTTCAAATGATATATGACCATTTTGACTTTCAAATGATATATGATGACCATTTTGGACGATTTTGAAATTTTGGAATTTTGTCAAAAAATAATCGATATTTACCGATAGAAATTGTTAATTTATAATTAATTATGATCATTAAACACATTAGTTTCTGTTTGGGTGGGATCGGTTCCTGATCCCCCCCCAGCTACACCTGATCCGTACTTCCTACAGCAGACAGCACGCAGCCAAAATTAATAAAATTGCTCTGTTGCATTGCTGAAGAAATAATAGGCCTAATAAAGCAAAAGCAAAAACAAAACTCACTAACTTTTCAGGCCGCCCGGTTTGAAAGTGAATCTAAGCTCTGCTTTGTATTAGCTATCTGTTGAATTAGCAGCACAGAAAGACGAAAACAGTATCAACAAACAAAGCAACGACGAAACGAGCGAAATGCAGAAAAAAAATTCAGTTTTGTTTTTTACTAATATCGAAGCGAAGCTGTGCGCGCGGTGGACGCATATGGCGCTCGCTCGCTGTTACCAAAGATTTTGACTTGCAGGTTTCGAACCGGTTTGTTAAACAAGACAAGAAAAACAAAGGTTTAAGCTGTACCACAGTTGGTCAATACAGTGCTTACTGCAGCCACACGTGAATATGAATAACTCTGGCACTTCAGTTTCAAATCAAAGTTTTGAATTGGTCAGTACACTTGAAATTCAATGCGATTGTATAATCTATATGAATAGAATGTACGGCAACAGATGGCGGCTCATATATCGGTTTTTCGAGCTCCTCTGTCTGTACGTACATAGAACAAACTTAGCCTGAGCAAAAGTTATTAATAGACTCTAAAAATATCAAAATAGCCGACAATTAGAGACAAGAATCAACAATGAATGAATAAATTTACTATTAGCAACAAAAAACCCAATGAATCTCGCACTGTACTCAACAGCAGAGGGCGGGCTGGGCCGCTATACGACTGCCAATGCCCTACCCTTCAGCTACGTACGGAGTTTTAAATCAAAATACTCTAAAGCTTTACGAAAGCATTAGAGGCAACAGATGTGTCAGTGTATCTGTCAAATTATGTCAACGTTTTTGTCCTCATCAAACGACTAACTGCAGATTGGAATCATGTGACACAGCTGATAAGAAATACGTCCTCTTTCGGTCGACTGTTTTACTAACGTAAAATACAATAATAAATAAATGTCTCCTTGTAATAGGTTTTGCGGGCAAAATCAGTCAATTCCGACACGAACTATCTGGTTTTCCGGACAAAGAGGACCTGACCGGCTCTGTTCAGACTGCAGGACACTTACCCCTGCCCTGAGCACAGCGGACATGGCCGATGGGAAAATGAAAGGATCGTCTGATGCCCCTAACATGAGCGGTTGGTAACGCCGAACTACTGACAAACTCTGATTGCTTTTGTAATGTAGACAGCACAGCACACGACGGCTGAGTTGGGTAGAATTGCATTCGGACAAAGCGACCACTTTCACACTCTCAAATGGTTGCGCGAGGCGGAGAGTCGATTAGAACTTGGATCGGAACCACGATCACTGCTAGTGAAGCGGCAGTATTGCAGCTCCTGGCTTACAGTATGCACCAGCAAGGCAATGTCGAATAACTCTAACCATTAGACTGAGACTTAGGCAAGTTTATCACTGTTTACGATCAATAAACGCATTGATTTGATGACCAATTTTCATACCGGGTTTTTCCGTATAAACGCCCCCCAAATAGTGGCCCCCTGGGCGTTTATTAAGATAAAACATTTTGTCCAGGAAAAGATAAAAAATATGGTAAAAAATGGGTTAAAACCTCATAAATTGGGGCTAGAAGCATGAGTTTCAGTATAGAAAAACGATATTATCAGTTGTTGTTGAAGAATCAGTGCAAAAAATCAACTCACAGACAGACCGCGCTCAGCCAGAAAGCAGTTGCCAATTCCAAATAAACGCACATGTACAGTACTTTCCAAATAGCCGACCCTGGGCGTTTATTCAGATTAGAACAGAATATGTAAAAAGTGCCAAAACTAAATAAACGCCCATGGGCGTTTTTACGGAAAAACCCGGTACCGATGTAGCAGAAGCTTTACAAGTAGACCAGTTTTTTAATTTCTAGAGCTCTCTGTTTGAGCTGAAGTAAAAGCTTAAAAAAATTATTTACTAAGATTTTTAGATAGCAAATTACGGCTTGGCAGGTCAATGTGCCTCACTTTGGCCACGCAAGAGTATGTGTTTCTACTAAAAAGGTTGCTAAGAACCTTACACTACTTTTGAGGAAGTTGAGATAATGACATACGGATGGCACGGATTTTACCAACCTTATTGTGGTAACAGAATACCTGTGCTATTGTATGTACGTACATACTGCATTTTACTTAAAAATAGCGTAATTTCATGATTTGTTTCAGTTGTCTCAGGAGGAGGTGCAACCGCCTTAGTGGATTAAAACATTCCAGTGTTTCCATCACTCGTGAGACACTAATCTGCGCGGCGACCTGCTCTATGCAAAATTTTGCAGCACTGTTTTGGCACACAACGCGACATGCAGCCTGTCGGGTTTTGTCTGGAAGCAAGTGCGTGGCCAATAAATGGATACACGAACGATCGCAGGAGTTCGGAAGACCCTGCGTCGTTGACAAACTTGCGGACTACTCCTATATTTATAGCTGTTTAATTGCTACGGTTATACTTGTGAAAGTAGCAGCTGTACAAATTTTTGCGAGTTATTACAGTTTTATTCTACATGTACGTATTATAGTTGGCTGCTAAATACGTATCAGCCTAAAAGGTGGTGTTGGTGCGTAGAATGGTTCAATACAGAAACTGCTGTCTGGCTGAGTAAGTAAGAATCAAAAAGCAATTGAATAAAAGTTGTTGAGTCAGTTTTACAAGTGGCAGCATCGTACGTATACGTGTATACGTATTGTACGTATATACTCTGCTTCTATAGAGGTTTGCTTCCCCATCCTTTGCAGTTAGCAGCGCTGAAATTGAATCTGATTATCTATCAAGCAGATATGGACAAGCAAATTTGTGAAGAACTAAACGAAACCAAAGAAAAAACCGGAGAGTGTCTGAGATTATTGGGGGAAATCAGCGAAGTAGGAGCCAACACAGCAGCAGAGCTCAAAGCCCAAGGGGAGCAACTGAAAAAGGCCGACGGAGATTTAGACAAAATTGAAGAGTCCACAGAAAAAACCGAAGGCTACCTGAACACCCTAGAGAGTAGGTTCGGTTGGGTTACAAGCTATTTCAAAGGCTGGTTTGGTTCAAGCAAAAGTGGTGGAGCGGTAAAGAAGGAAGCCGAAGCAAAGAAGCAAGCAGAAAGCGAAGACAATAGACCTGCTGACAGTACTCCATCTATCTACCCACAGCTAAATCTGTCCGACGACTCCAAAGCTTACATTAACAAAAACGAAGCATCGAAAGAAACGAACGATCAGATCAACCAAGATCTGAATAACATGGGAAAATGTCTAGATAAACTGTACGATCAGAGCAAAGCTATAAGTGAAGAGATAGCTGAACAAGATGGTTTGATGGAAAATATTAATGATAAAATGGAACGATCCAATGATACTATGAAGGGGCAAAGAAGCCGTATGGACAGATTTGTAAATAAATAGTGGGCTTTAGGCAGTTTGTAATAAGGGAGGGAACTGTACCTTATTTACATGTAGTACTGTAGTTGTACATTACATTAAATTTACTTTCATTTTTTTCTATCATGCTTAGTTTGCTCTGCGGAAGGTGAACTATCATTGTTTGGCATCTGTATGTTTGATTTGCTTAACCATTTCATAATAATGATTTTAATCATTAATTATTAAAAATAATGCGCGTCTTTATAATAAAAAGCATTGTTTAACATTTTTTAAAGCGTAGGCGTCACGCTTCAAACTATTGCTAAACTGAGCTTAAACCATCAGAAAGCTTGAACACCTGTCAGTTTAAAGTATATAGATGGCTTTGAACTGAGTTGTTTATTATTGCGGCTCTGTTCTACTACAGCTTGAACTAACAAGCTATGTTGATTCAAGAACAACTATTCTTTCCTTCTAATAAGGCCACCAAGCGTTCGCCAAATGATTTATACTCGCGGTTTTCTTTTGTGCCTTTGTCCGTTTTTGGTCACAACCCAGCCGCAAGAGCGACCTTTGAATGTTGGTAATAATTGCGCATCAATTTGTGCAAAAATTTTATTACAGTTTTGCGAAACTCTGTGGTCCATTGATCAGCATGCTAGACACTTCAACCACTAAAGTATTTTATCATAAAATAAAATCACCCTCGCTCGATTCAGGAGGAATTTTCGATCGCGACGATTTATACCATCGTGTGGTTTTCGCGTTTGCGGTTCAGAACATCAACAACAGACCGGTAGCGGAGAATAATGGGCTAGTTTGGAAGTGGAAGGCCAACATACGAGCTTTGGACGTCACAAATTCAATCAACACACATGTCAAAGGTGCATTACTGTACTTTTAATCATTTACTTTAACCAAAAATAACCTAGGCATGGTTTCCATACATGTCGTTGGGGGGTGTAAAGGGGGGGCCGCCCCCCCAAGCCCGATTTTTCGGCAAAAGTCCCCCCCCGGCGGATTTTTTTTTTGGGGGGGGGGGGGACCTGAAAACCCACTTTTGGATTCCAAAGTAAAGGAAATTCTAGCCCAGACAATACATTCTGCAGCACAAAATTGGGTTTTCGCCTACCCTACAACCCAAAACAGGGTTTTGTAAGGCTTAGAAATCCTAAATAGGGTTTTTAGACTGCTTAGAAACCCTGATTAGGGTTTTTAGGTTACTTGGAAACCCTAAAACAGGGTTTTCAGGTTACTTTTAAACCCTGATTAGGGTTTTTAGGCTACTTTGAAACCCTTAACAGGGTTTTCAGGTTACTTTCAAACCCTGATTAGGGTTTTTAGGCTACTTTTTAAACCCTGATTAGGGGTTTTAGGTTACTTTTAAACCCTAATTAGGGTTTTTAGGCTACTTTCAAACCCTGATTAGGGGTTTTAGGTTACTTTTAAACCCTGATTAGGGTTTTCAGGTTACTTTGAAACCCTAAACAGGGCTTTAACACTGGCTAGAAAGCCTAGAGAGGCCTTAGGGTCTTTTGGTTGATTAGAAACCCTAAACAGGGTTGAAGAACTGCATTCAATCACTAAGTAGGGTTTTTTAGTAATCCTATAAGTCAAAACTGGGTTTTGCGCGTGCCTTACATAGAATCGAAATTAGGGTTCTCTGGACTATTTTTAGTCAATATAACGCATTTCAATCATTATTTTATCGCTGAAACGATATATATAATTATTATTTTATATTCAATACGTATTTTGAGCGCAAAACAGCTTTTTATTACATTCATTGTTTCAATATTCGGTTTTTAAGGCATTTTCTTCTACCTGAACAGGGTTTTCAAGGCATTTTTAATGCAAAAACAGGGTTTTTAACGCTTTTTCGGTCCAAATAGGGTTATGAAGCCATTTTTCGACCCAAAATCTCTAAAAAAGGTCGACAAAACCCACTTTTTACCCCAAAAAAGGTCGACAAAACCCACTTTTGGACCCCCAAAAAGTTCGCAAAACCCACTTTGGACTTGGTCCCAAAACCCTATTTAGGATTTGAAAAAGGTCCCCCCCACGGAAAAACCCAGCGACATGTATGATGGTTTCAGTGTGCGAGTTGTTTATGACCCCGGTGGGTGCCATATTTGGTCCCAGTCAGGAGTCTGCCTCGTTGCACGCTCAATCGCTGTGTGGCATGAAAGAAGTACCGCATGTCTTTATTGAGAACAACCGTCTAATAGCTTATCAGTCAATCAGTCATTACTCCATCAATCTACATCCGTCAACCGCTGACATCGGTCGGGCGGCAGCTGATTTAGTGCAGTTTTTCGGATGGAAATCTTTTGTGGTGCTGTACGAACGAGATCAAGGTAAAATAGGAAGAAAATTGTTCGGCAACTTCAAAGCTCCCTGCTGAAGATCTGCCTGACCTGGCGCCGCTGCTGATTGGACGAGATCAAGGAAGTTTCCGTCGTCTTCCGCCAATCAGCGACTACCGGCCGTTGCTGAAATTCGTCAAGCTGACCATGCGACAGCAGAGAATACTAATCCACGCAAGCGTAGAATCCTGTCGTCAACTGATGAAACAGGCAGCATTGTTGAAAATGACCTCAGAGTTCTTTCACTATGTCTTCACCAATTTGGTTGGTTTGGATTTTTGAAGCGCAGATTAGAAATGAAAGTTTAGGATGTTTACACACTGGACTTGGATGTCTACAAAGCCACTGGTTGCAATGTGACGGGACTACGGTTGGTTGACGTTGACTCAAGCAAAACTAAACAATTCATCTACAATTTTCGACAATTTTTGGCTAAGGAAAATGCTAGCGGAATTTCACTACCTGCTGTGGGCGTCCCGGTAAGTCCAAATACAGTGTTGGCCATAAAAAAGGTCGCCTGACCATTTCTCGAGTTTTCCGAATAATTTGAAATGGTCGCCGTTCCGTCAATTTTCAACCAAACGAAAAGATTTTTGGCATGGTTGTCGTTATTTGTTAATAGTTTGTTTTGATCAAAGCATGATAGCTTTTTGTAGCCCAGAGTTTTGCCCTTCTGAAATGAACTGACCCGAATTTTCGTGAGATATTTATGTTCAAATTTGATGTATGAGAATTCGTGTCAGTTAATTTAGAATGGTGTATCTCACTCAAAGCTATAGAAGGCTAGGATTCGGCCTTCGGTTGAAAATTGACGTAACGTAGGCCATTTGAAACTATTCGGAAAACTCGAAAAACGGCCAGGCGGTCTACACTGTATATATCATAACTGTACAGTGAATTAAATTAAAGATTTAGACTTCTATGGCATTGCTGTACGATTCGGTGAGCACTGTAGCAAGGGCATTTGACCGAATTGGGTCGATGGTTAATCCTGCATATTTGAGCTGTAACAGACCTGAGACTTGGAGACATGGCAGCACCGTCATCAATTACATAAAAATGGTTGTCACCGTATTTCTTTTATTCGAACAGGGTTACTGTAATTTCTGTAGGTTGAATTGACAGGAGTGACCGGAAAGATTGAGCTAAACAACAAAGGTCAAAGGTCAAACTATGAACTAAGTGTGATCGACTTAACCAGAGATGGATTCAGAGAGGTTCGTAACAATTTTCTCAACAAATATAAGTTTTTGATTATGGGCCAAAAAATGTCCATCCTTTTTTCGAGCTTTACTCAAACGATCCGTTCTCGGTCAGTTCTTTATCAATTTAGCTGAAATTTTTAGGATTTATTACCTTGACAACTGGTCACGCATTGTGCACGTTTGGTGGCAAGATTCTTAACCGGTCTTGGTTTTATGACCCGAAAACAAGGAATCAAGGTGGTCCACCGAAATTCAAATTTTTTCGGCAATTCAACAAGAACGAGTATGGGTATGAAGCTTGTAGGAATGATTGGTATTACCATCGGGCACAACACACTGACTGGGCAGCCCTCTAGGTCAAAGGGCACCAAAATTAGGAAATTTCAAAAACATGACAAAATGTGACTTTTTTCGTAAAAAACAATAAAATGATGATTTTGAAGATATTCGATTTTCCAAAAACACTATGTTAAAGGTTTCTATAATGTGGAACAGAGTTCAAATATAATGTTCAGTCATTTGTCGAACTTCCTACTACAAACTATGTTGATCAACAACTGATTCAGTGCTTTGATTGTAGAAAGTGCGGATTTCTTAACTATGGGATTTTCGATCATGTATTTGAAATTGCTCAATTTTAGTGCCTTTTTGAGCTAGAGGGCTGCCCACTTAGTATGTTATGCCCAATGACAACATGAATCATTCCTGCAAGTTTCAGACCCATACCGAAAAAAGTACAATTTCCGTGGACCACCTTAACTCTTATAGTTTTCGGGACAAACCAGTCAGAATTTTGGCACTTGCACAATATTATCTTGTTAATTAATCCTAAAAATTTGAGCCAAATCGATAAAGAAATGACCGAGAACGAATCGCTTGAGTAAAGTTCGAAAAAGGGGGGTGGACATTTTTGGCCCATACTGTATTAGATTGGCAAGTGGAACTCTAGCACAGGTCTAAGTCTCACGAACCTACACCTAAATAAGGGAAATGATCGGCTTGAAAACAGGACGCTCAGAGTGACTGTGATCTTGGTAAGTTGGGAGAACACTGAGGCAATTACTCGTAAAGACCTAGCAGTATTTTAGGAGGAACCATTCGTGATGTACAAACAGTCAGAGAAGGCTTTGTTTGGCAACGACCGTTATGAAGGATTCTGTATCGATTTACTGGAAGAAATTTCGAAGCTAAAAAAGTTCAACTTCACCATTCAAGAGGTCAAAGATCGTGCCTATGGTGCAAAGGATGATAAAGGAAACTGGAACGGAATGGTTGGCGAATTAGCAAGAGGGGTAATTTTTATAGATTTTCACCTAAACCTATGTTACGAAAACCAATACCAGCCTCTAGTAGTACAGGGGGTGACGCTGTCGTGCAAAAATCTGATTGGTCCAAATTAAGCCCCGCCCACTTTCGAAATAAAGATTTTTACTTTTCTGTTTTTACTTTTCACTTTTTATTTTCTACTTTTACTTTTCATTTTTGCTTTTCTACTTTTCATTTTTACTTATTTTACTTTTCGGTTTTCATGTTCTGATTTTCATTTTCTGCTTTTTATTTTTATCTACGTTTAATTAATTCGGCAGCCAGGACCAGTCAGGTTTTGCACCCCAGTGTCATGTGGAATAAAATAAAAGTTTTCGCTTCTAAAAGATAAATTTTAAAAGGCTGTTTCTAAAAAGGTTTCTTGAAACATAATTGCGACGGCTTTACGTCTTTCCATGTGAAGTCGCTAAAACTATGCAAAGATGTAAGTGGATCAAAGGCCTCTTACGTAATCTTTGTGAAACACGAGCAGGACGGGTTATCGGCAGAGGGGCATGTTTATTGCCTGCTTCCAACCTTTTGAAAGTGTGGTTACTTTAGTCACTAATAGCAGTTGCATTTCCCATCCTACAAAGTACATGTGCAAATTGCAAACTTCATAGCACAGAAATGCCCCACTGATTTTTGGCCTTCTCTCAAATATTTCGTTCTTGCTGGGTTCTAAATCGATTTTCAAGATTTATCAATCGAATTTTTATTAAGTTTGGCCCCAAAATTCTGACTCCGATTTTTTAAGTTACTACCACAGCAATCTCCAGGCATTCAATTTTTTTTTTGGTGGTTAGCAAACATAAGTCCAAATGCAACCCTCAAACTATAAGTGAAAACACAAGTGTAAAAGCAAGTGAAAGCAAAAGTGAAAGTGCAAGTGAAAGCAAAAGCGAAAGCGCAAGTGAAAGCAAAAGTGCAAGTGTAAATGCAAGTGTACATGTTGTGCATGTGTGTGTGCAAACGAACGAACAAACGAACAAACGCACTAATGATTGACTCATTTTGACTCAGGATTGGCTCATTTTGACTCATTTTGACTCCTTTTGACTCATCTTGACTCATGATTGGCTCATTTAGGCTCATTTTGACTCATGATTGACTCATTTTGGCTCTGGATTGGCTCATTTTGACTCATGATTGACTCATTTTGGCTCCAGATTGGCTCATTTTGACTCATGATTGGCTCATTTAGGCTCCTTTTGGCTCAGGATTGGCTCATTTTGACTCATGATTGGCTCATTTTGACTCATGATTGACTCATTTTGGCTCCGGATTGGCTCATTTTGACTCATTTTGACTCATTTAGGCTCCTTTTGGCTCAGGATTGGCTCATTTTGACTCATGATTGGCTCATTTTGACTCATGATTGACTAATTTTGGGTCAGGATTGGCTCATTTTATGACTCCTTTTGGCTCATTTTGACTCATGATTGACTCATTTTGGCTCTGGATTGGCTCATTTTGACTCATGATTGGCTCATTTTGACTCATTTAGGCTCCTTTTGGCTCAGGATTGGCTCATTTTGACTCATGATTGGCTCATTTTGACTCATGATTGACTCATTTTGGCTCAATTGGTTGCAACACAACACTGTTGTTGTGCAATTGTTGGCAAAGTTACTGTATATATTCTTTACTAAGCGAATCAACTGTGTGAGGCGTTCAACTTGCACACATGAATGGATTTCTTAATATCATATTTCGAAAACCTGTTAACTCAGTAATGCAAGGACTGCATAGCATTTTATTTTATGTTTTTGAGCCAATTCTAATTTTCTATAGCGTTATTGCCATATACATCAGCAATATCTTCATCACTGTCTTCTTCACTGCCTTCGTTTGGGTACAGGCATGTTTCAATTACATCAATATTTTTCTTGATGACGTTGCGCAACAGAAATTTTCGTTTGTGCCATGCTTTATCCATCGCTTCTTCTTCCTCAAAATCGTGCTCTCTTTCATACTTGTCTGCTGTATCGCATATTTGTCCATAAGTCTTGTCTTCATTTTGTAGGAGTTTCACAAATTTAACACGTTTTTGTATGTTCATGCGAACTAATTCCAAAAATTCCGTCAAATACGGTTCTTTCAGCAGCTGTTGTGGAGCTTCAAGCTCTTTTTTGAACTGACTACAGCTTTCTGCAATGACGATTCGCCATAGATCTAGTGTACTGTCATCATCTGTCTCATCTTCTGATGTGTCAATGGGCTCTTCATTTGGTTTCTCACTTTCAACAACACTACTGACATCAGATGCCGCGCTGTCACTGTCTCCTTCATCCATCATGTATGGAATGTTATGAAATCTTCTTTCATGTCTCGCTCTATTTGAACTCGATGAAAATGACTTCAGACACATTATGCAATTATACATTTTCAACCCTTTTTTGTTTCAGAAAGATAGTTTGTTATGGAAGGCCTTACATCATTTTACTGAAACATAATTGCGACGGGTTTTCGTATTTAAACGTATATGTATGTACACACACATGAACACATTTGTATAACTAATGAAATATTTAATAAAAAAGAGTCAAAAGGAGCCAAAATCAGTCAATCATGAGTCAAAATGAGCCAATCCAGAGCCAAAATGAGTCAAAATGAGCCAATCATGAGTCAAAATGAGCCAATCCTGAGCCAAAAGGAGCCTAAATGAGTCAAAATGAGTCAAAATGAGCCAATCCTGAGCCAAAAGGAGCCTAAATGAGTCAAAATGAGTCAATCATGAGTCAAAATGAGCCAATCATGGGTCAAAATGAGCCAATCCTGAGCCAAAAGGAGCCTAAATGAGTCAAAATGAGCCAATCATGAGTCAAAATGAGCCAATCCAGAGCCAAAATGAGTTAATCATGAGTCAAAATGAGCCAAAAGGAGTCATAAAATGAGCCAATCCTGACCCAAAATTAGTCAATCATGAGTCAAAATGAGCCAATCATGAGTCAAAATGAGCCAATCCTGAGCCAAAAGGAGCCTAAATGAGTCAAAATGAGTCAAAATGAGCCAATCCGGAGCCAAAATGAGTCAATCATGAGTCAAAATGAGCCAATCATGAGTCAAAATGAGCCAATCCTGAGCCAAAAGGAGCCTAAATGAGCCAATCATGAGTCAAAATGAGCCAATCTGGAGCCAAAATGAGTCAATCATGAGTCAAAATGAGCCAATCCAGAGCCAAAATGAGTCAATCATGAGTCAAAATGAGCCTAAATGAGCCAATCATGAGTCAAGATGAGTCAAAAGGAGTCAAAATGAGTCAAAATGAGCCAATCCTGAGTCAAAATGAGTCAATCATTAGTGCGTTTGTTCGTTTGTTCGTTCGTTTGCACACACACATGCACAACATGTACACTTGCATTTACACTTGCACTTTTGCTTTCACTTGCGCTTTCGCTTTTGCTTTCACTTGCACTTTCACTTTTGCTTTCACTTGCTTTTACACTTGTGTTTTCACTTATAGTTTGAGGGTTGCATTTGGACTTATGTTTGCTAACCACCAAAAAAAAAATTGAATGCCTGGAGATTGCTGTGGTAGTAACTTAAAAAATCGGAGTCAGAATTTTGGGGCCAAACTTAATAAAAATTCGATTGATAAATCTTGAAAATCGATTTAGAACCCAGCAAGAACGAAATATTTGAGAGAAGGCCAAAAATCAGTGGGGCATTTCTGTGCTATGAAGTTTGCAATTTGCACATGTACTTTGTAGGATGGGAAATGCAACTGCTATTAGTGACTAAAGTAACCACACTTTCAAAAGGTTGGAAGCAGGCAATAAACATGCCCCTCTGCCGATAACCCGTCCTGCTCGTGTTTCACAAAGATTACGTAAGAGGCCTTTGATCCACTTACATCTTTGCATAGTTTTAGCGACTTCACATGGAAAGACGTAAAGCCGTCGCAATTATGTTTCAAGAAACCTTTTTAGAAACAGCCTTTTAAAATTTATCTTTTAGAAGCGAAAACTTTTATTTTATTCCACAAGACACTGGGGTGCAAAACCTGACTGGTCCTGGCTCCGCCGAATTAATTAAACGTAGATAAAAATAAAAAGCAGAAAATGAAAATCAGAAAATGAAAACCGAAAAGTAAAATAAGTAAAAATGAAAAGTAGAAAAGCAAAAATGAAAAGTAAAAGTAGAAAATAAAAAGTGAAAAGTAAAAACAGAAAAGTAAAAATCTTTATTTCGAAAGTGGGCGGGGCTTAATTTGGACCAATCAGATTTTTGCACGACAGCGTCACCCCCTGTACTACTGCCTCTGTCCAGAAGCCAATGTAAGCCAATTTCAGGAAGCCGACCTAGCAGTGGCCTCTCTAACAATCAGCTACAGTAGGTCGGAGGTGATCGACTTCACGGTACCTTTCATGCACTTGGGCATCAGCATCCTCTACCGGAAGCCAGCCGAGCAAGATCCAGGACTGTTCAGCTTCCTGGCACCGTTATCCCTGAACGTCTGGATTTACATGATGGCCGCTTACGTCTGCGTCTCTCTCATCCTCTGGCTACTGGCCCGACTCAGTCCATACGAGTGGCAGAATCCCCATCCATCTGACGATGAAGAGACAGAAATCCTTGAAAATCAGTTCACACTGGTCAACAGTTTCTGGTTCTCGATTGCCTCCCTGATGGCGCAGGGAATCGACCTGGTGCCTCAGGCGTTTAGCACCAGAGTGGTGGCCTGCTTCTGGTGGCTGTTCACTCTCATTCTCATCTCCTCCTACACGGCCAATCTGGCCGCCTTTCTCACTGTACAGAGGATGGTCTCTCCCATTCAGAATGCTGAAGATTTGTCCAAACAGACTATGATCAAGTATGGAACTCTCGGAAAAGGCAGCACCATGTCATTCTTCAAGGTACTGAGGGATTTAAGAGTAACTGAACTAAAACAGTGAATAGCATCTATTTGAAATTAGAGATAAAACCGACATATTTTGCAGGAATCCCGAATCTCCACTTACGAACGAATGTGGGAGTTCATGTCCTCAGCCCACCCGCCAGTCTTCGTGAACAGCAGTCGTGAGGGAATCATGCGAGTGAGGTCGCAGGACTACGCCTACCTGATGGAGTCGTCCATGCTGGAGTACTACATTGAACGCGACTGCTCTCTCATGCAAATCGGTGGCCTACTCGATTCCAAGGGTTACGGCATTGGACTGCCCAAAGGTACCTATCATGCAATCCAGGTTGTCCAAAAATAACAGGAATTTATTTTCAGTTTTAGTTAGAGTAGATGGATCTTTTAGCTTTCGGTATCATTTGAAAGAGAACGCTGTGGCCGATCGATTAGCAGATTGGCGGTTAAAAAGAAACCACTGAGTTGGTGTTGTAACAGCTTAAAGTGAGCCAGTTAACCATACCGCGATTTCCTTTTGTTTTTCAGTTTTTTAATGTTTTTATCATGGGTTTTGCCTCAAGTTGCGGAATGAAAAGTGAATGCTAAGATTTGCAATGCATTCAGCTCTTGAATAATGGTTACTTTACGCGCGCCTTAGCTTTGTGCGAAACTTAGTAGGTACATACTTTGTTAAAGGAGGGTGCCCGTACTTGTGTCTCTTCTTGCTCTATAGCAGTTCTATGTATACTCCTAGTCTGAAAAAACAGAAAGTTACACCAACAACCTTCCATTCCGAATTTGAGACAAGCCCATTATAAAAAACATTTTAAAAGACTGGAAAACAGAAAAAAATCGCAGTGTGCTGAACTCGCTAATTTTAAACTGCTACAGTATCCGACTCAGTGGTTTCTTTTTGACCGGCGACCTGCCAATCGAATGGCAGGGCGCGCTCTTTCAAATGAGACCGATAGCTAAAAGATCAGTCAGCTGAATTAATAATTAAGTTGTAAGTCAATTCTAGGTATCTTTGGACAGCCTGTATTTTGCTTTTTTCACTAAAATGGAAAGCTCGCACCACAGGTTCCCCATGGACATTGCGTTTCACTCAAGCAATTCTGCAATTGCAAGAGAAGACAGTTCTCACCTCTCTGAAGCAGCGCTGGTGGAAGGAACGAAGAGGCGGAGGCCGATGCTCAGGCGTTGGAAAGAGCAAAAGCGCACACAGCGAACTGGACCTCAAAAACGTTGGCGGAGTTTTTGTGGTCTTATTTTCCGGAATGATCATCGCGTCTTTTATTGCCATCGCTGAGTTTCTCTACAAAACTAGAAAAAACGCTAAGGTAGGAACGAACGTTTAGTGGAGGAGTGGCTGAACTTGGAGTTTAGAGTTCGTTGCGAAAAGAAGTTTGGGAAGAAATTAGATTTGCTTTCCGATGTCACGGCAGAAGGAAGCCAACTCGAAGTCATTCGCTTATTAGTGCATCTGAAACAGTAAAGAACTCTTGAAATTGAAACTTGTGAAATACGTACGTTATTTGCGTTTGCTATTTGTAAATGCTGTACATAGTACTGTACTGATCTTTTATCCTGTGTAGTCGTTTGATTTATAGGCAATACTAATTTATACTTTACTGTACTGTATTTTCTGGTATTATTCGTCGATTCTCTGTCTGCTATTTACATATAACTACGTAAATAATGAAGCGGAGTTTATGACCAGTAAACACAAACACAACGCAAACAAACGACCCCACCAAGAACTGGATGCACAAAACACTCACAATCTTTCATCACTCTCCCTAACAGACGTCGATTGGGCCTCTTCTGTACCTCCACAGCTGTTGGATTCGAACTGTAGACTTCAGCTGCTTTTTGTGTTCGCATCTTTTGTAAACTCTCTTCAACAGATAATGCTAAGTTAATTTGCGTTATTTCACATAGATTAATAGCGACCTATAAGTATATGGGTTTATAGATATAAATTCTATAATTTAATCGCAACGGGTTTTTTTCTACTTATTGCGCCGTTCGTAGCGATTTAGAAAGTGCCAGTGCCACCTGAGTGACAAAGTATAAATCTGCCTTTACACTTGCCTTTGCCCTGTGACGTTGCCAAAATTGTTCTCTTTCCTGTTTCTAATTAGTGAGTTTAGGACTGTAATAATGCTTTACTACTGTGTGTTCTGCATTTTCTCTATGTCCTACCGGTAATTATTGAAGCGAGTGAGACGTTTACTAACAAAACAACAATGACCAAAGGTTAGAGACTATTGGGTGTTATATACAAATCTCTTTCATTATGTTCTGAGAAATGGTGCATTGAGTATATTAGAGCGCGAATTTTTATTTCGAATTTAATCAATTTAATTCGACTGTTAGACGGGCAAAAAAGGCTCTACCGCTAGAATGACGCCACTAGACTGGCATTAATTACTTTATATGTTGGACCCCACCCAGCTACATACATCAGCACAGGTATTAACCTTTCACCAATGGCTATAATTTAGGCCAGAATAGCTGGTCTGTGAAATGCCAAGGCTTCGTGTAAATGAATCGATAGAGATCTGGTGACATCGGAGCTCTTGAGACGGTCTCAGACGGACTGAACCCTCTTAAGGACTTCTCTTCTCTTTTTTCTGCTCTTTTTGTTTCTATCGATCTTTACTGGTCGATTCTGTTTCTCTTTAGCCACCACCATGATAGCAGTTGCGGTTTTGCTGGTCTGTCTTCTTGCTATTTTCACCAAAGCGTCCACCGATGAAGCTGCGGCATTGAGCTCGGAGAGTGTGGTGGAAAAGAGGGATAGGCAGTCTGTTCGTGAGATGAGGATCAAGTATATGCGACGCAAACTAAAACTCTGTTGCTCGCACAGCGCCATCTGTTGCTTGTGGTTGGACTCTTGACTGTGTAGCGATCTCTACTGATAAGTTATATGTTGATCGGAATAAAGCAACTATTTTTCAACCAAGTTTGATATTTCGGCGAAACAACGAAAATTTCTGGCGAGAGCCCATTGCATCGGTAAAATACATAAACAAGGTGCCAGTTGTGCATTACGTGGGTGCCACGTTGTGCATTACGTGTGTGACTTACATCATCGGTTGTACGGGGGCGGGAAGTCCAAAATCGAAAGGCGCATTCGTACTTCTGTGGAAAATGATCGCCTGGCAACTTTTCAGTAGAAAAACTGGTTTTATAGTATGAAACCGCCCAAACGCCGCCGGCGACAAAAATCAACAAAAATGTAGTTAAAAATTGAACTATTTTTTGTCGCCGGCCTTTTTTATGTTGAATCTTCAATGACAGGAATGTGTAAATGATAGTGTTTTAGTGCGAAAAACTATAACAATGCAGGAGAGCGTTCAGCCGGCGGAAAATTTAGAAAAAGCTCGCAAAAATATCTGTTGAACAGAAAATTTTTATCTACACGGAGCGACAGTTTTTCTACAGAAAAGTCGCCTGACGATCTTTTTCTACACGAGTATGAATTGACCTTAAAACCGTGTTTCCATACGATTTCGGAGTTCGAGGTCCGATTCCATATCCGGTTGACACAGACCACTCCTGTGCATGTCTAGAAAAACCCAGAGTCTAGTCCACGGCAGATGTCCTTCTCCTTACGTCTATTCAAGATATGCGGGCACACCTTAGACATCGTGAAATTTCATTTTTTGGGTCAATGTCAGAGCGACCAGGAGAGAGCGCAGAGCGATGCCGTTGCAAAACAATAGACACAGATGGAGTACCTCTCAGAATAACAGTGCGGAATCGTGATTGCATATGAAATAAAATATCGTGAAATTCCATGTCCTTAAGACATAACGCAGACATAAGGGAGGAAAACGAAGACATAACGAAGACATAACGCAGACAAAAGGTGTTATGCAAAGATTGCAAAAGCAAACAATTTGAGGCGTTTTGTGTGATAAATAAAGGTATAAAGCAGAGTAGATACACAAAGTAACAATGTGTAACCTTATTTATGCAAGCTGATCTAACAGTGTTACACTTCAGTCAGTTGCTGGGCACGATGACCGCCGACACCGGTCTGTCAATGTCTTTGATTGTTTGTGAATCAGACCTGGTAGAAATTTGTTGACAGGTGGCGGACAGTTGTCAAAAATGAGTGCCATTTAAGACAGAGTATGGGCAACAGCTTGACCTTGCATAGTCGGCTAGCCGTCACTCAACGATCGTCGGACAGCCGTCAAAACTGGAAGCCATTAAATGCAGTATAGGTGTTGGCTTGACCTTGCATTGTCCGCCGGCTAGGAGGCCGGTGCAGTCTCCAAGTTTCTTGCATTCCAAGCGCCGGCTCCTCGGCAACCCCCCATTCCCGATCCCCCTTTACCCGCCAACCAAAGGCAAGCAGGCCGTTCATTCCTCACCCCCAATTCCCTGTTCCAGCTCCGGCCCCCAATTGGAAATGGGCCTTCCTGGCCGGCGCCTATTGGAAATGGGCCTTCCTGGCCGGCGCCTATTGGAAATGGGCTTTCCTGGCCGGCGCCCATTGGAAATGGGCTTTTGTGGCCGACGCCCATTGCAAATGGGCTTTCCTGGCCGGCGCCTATTGGAAATGGGCTTTTGTGGCCGACGCCCATTGGAAATGGGCTTTTGTGGCCGACGCCCATTGGAAATGGGCTTTCCTCGCCGGCGCCTATTGGAAATGGGCTTTCCTGGCCGGCGCCTATTGGAAATGGGCTTTCCTGGCCGGCGCCTATTGGAAATGGGCTTTCCTGGCCGGGGCCTATTGGAAATGGGCTTTCCTGGCCGGCGCCCATTGGAAATGGGCTTCTGTGGCCGCCGCCCATTGGACTGGATTCAAACATGGACTAAAAAGATTGGAGTGACTGTTGCTGCGAGCTGGACATTGGCCATGGGAGAATGTCACATGGTCGATGTCTATAACAAAGGCATGGGGTGCGTGAGTGAATCGCTTCTTGTCTGTGCAGATGTTGGATGGCATTTTTCAGAGGGTTTGACCTGTCCGACCAGCGCATCCAAGCAACAGCGTACCACATAAAGTCACCATGATGGTACATGCACATCCTGTTCCAGGTAAAGCGCCCATAGCAACTAAAGCGAGCCATAGCTAGTTGTTTTTCCTATGGACAATGGACATCGTGTTTCTGAACGCGTACATCTTGTACATGGAGTCGCGCGACCCACCGCTCTCTGCGCATCTCAGGATGCGAGATTTCCGCATGATGGCCCTCACGGGCATTGTGCAAATGGCTACCTCGATCTCGGCGGGTCCTACGGCCAATGTCAGTCCCCAGTTCCCGACCAAAGCAATGCTGCAGGCCCTGCTGCCTCGAATTGCGCCCATTCTGCAGAAAGGCGCCAACCCTGATGAACCCTCAGACTATGAGATAAACGCCTGCGTCTAAGTCTGTCTAAGGCGCATATCCCCTGCAGGATGACCAAACAGCATCGCTGCATCTGCCACCAGAATGAGTGTAAGACGGCGTTCACCACATGCTGGCTCTGCAAAAGACCGCTCTGCTTGGGTATGCCCCGTTGTCTAACGCCCTAATGTCTGCTGCAGTTTCTACATTCTAAAGCTTTTAGGCACCTGCTGGGCCCGGTTCCATTCAATTCCCGGTGACTTAGCTGGTGGGATGAGAGTCTCCACGCAAAACGCTACCGGTCTAAGGCACGCACCCCCTCCTGCAAACCCATCCACTGATTGATCTCTTCAACTTGGCTGTGGTTCTTTACCGACCTTGCCTGGCTGTGTTCTGTACTGCTACCGGTTGTGACATTTTGGCCACCTGGCTTGTCTCTCTTCTGTACTGCGATGACGGCTTGTGCTTTTTGGGCCAGTTGACTGTGTCTTTGCTGTGTTTTTGGCGATGTCGCCACCTTCTGTTTATGTTTTTTGTCTTAACCTTTGTCCTAAGAGCTTCGCAGTGGCAAAAAGTGATAAGTGCTGCTTTACAACAGTGATCTGTCTGTGCAACTGTCGTCTGAACATTTGTGCTATTGTTGCTTCACTGTTTTATGCCTGTTCGATCTCAGTTATGCCCGTCCTATCTCAGTAATTGATTTGTTCCCGGTTCGCTCTTGTTGCCACATGAATAAATCGTTTATTGCAAATAAATCACTGTCTTGATCTTTCCGCAACCATCCATTTTCGAATCACAAGCTGTTTCTTTGTCTCTACACAAACACCGCTTTTCAACTAACTCGCAGTTTGTCTCATCTTCCTCAACTTTTTTCTACACCCTCCTCTAAAACTGAAAACCAAAAACCTCTAAAACTCAATACTTCGTAATTTCTCAACCATGTCTCAACTATGTCTCAACTATGTCTTCGCCTATGTCTCAATTATGCCTCAACTATGTCTGTTTTAAGACATATGCAGTTCGGTATGTCTAAACCTACCATGTCTACGTTTTAGACATAAAACCCGATGTCCTTCTAGACATACTATTTTTTCCTTAGACGTCAGATGTCTTGAATCCGGTATGTCGGGACCATAGGAGCAAAAGCTCCTAGGTCTGTGCCAACCGGATATTATTAGTAGATGGTTGTAGTAGCCAAGGTTGCGTATATTAGTGTCTCTCGTGTCGACCTCGTTTCGTCAAATTGTCGTTTAAGTCGAGGCGTTGTCCTTAGGTTTGGTTGGACGCAACTTTTTCATATGTATGTGTAATCGATAGCAAATTGTCTTATATGTGATAATCGTCGTTTTTAGCGAACCACAAGCCAGGTGCCTGGACGTCATCCATCTTTCTAAGTGTGCTTATTCCGTGCTACGGTTGTGTACTGACCACGCATTAGCATGCTATATGGTTCAACTCTCCACATGACCTTTTAAAGCAAGTTTATAAGGTGGTCTGAGCATGCTTGTACTTGCTTAGGTAAAGGAGCGGTGCGAAGCAACCTAATATGTTGAATTAGGCAGGTAGGTACGTACCGCAGGTCCACCGTATAAACAATGCGTCGACGGCGCGCATCGGTGTTAGTACAGTAAAAGGTTATCAACGCTTAATGTAAGGTAGCATACAGTAATGTAATGGTTAATGTATATTTTAGCATTCTACCAGTCGGGAGCAGTTGTTTGGTGCCACATTCGGTTGTCTTTGTTGTTTATTTGAAATTGAGAGACCCTCCCCACTACAGTAGATGAAAAAAGGAATGAAAGGAAAAAAGGAAAAACATAGAGAAGGAAGAAAGATAAGTGCAGAAAGCAGTTGAGAAAGAAAGCAAAATTCGGAGACTGCCAAAATTTCGATTAAGCGGTCTGCTATTTTCAATGGAAGTAGACATAATCAAACAATCCAAAAGTCCAAAGGAAGAAGTCCTAGATGGTAAGCAATTTTTTCTGTCATCATTCAGAAGCGAGCATTTTCGGCTGGTGGTTGGAGTAGAATTTTCAATTCCTGAGGGGGTAGGAGCGCCTGAGGGCTGAAGGGGTAGGTTAAAAATTCGATTTTCCGCGAAATATACGCATTTTCACTTCAAATGGTACCGTTTTGTACTGTTTTTGACGAAATTTAGTTCTTATTCTTGCAATTAAAATTTTTGGCCCAGTCGTACTAGTATTGGGTATTAGGGGTCGCGGATATTGTTCGCACTCTAACTACAACAAAGTATCTTATAGACTTATGTTCGTCCGAATTCAGCAGTGGCAGAGCCGTTTCTGTGGTGGTGTCGGACACAGAACGGGAGTCCTCCCCAACTCTGGAAGCTCAACTCGCTTCCATTTCTCGACCCGACCAAAAACCCAACAGCATAATCTCCTTGAAAACGTAAGTAGTCTACTAGCTAACTTCTGCTGTTTCTTCGCAAGAACCACCTCAGCTGTTGACCAAAAAGTTGCTCAGCTCTCTACAATAAACTTTCATTGGCCAGATCCGAATAGGTCAATGGTCGATCGTCTCAGACAAATTGCAACTATTCAGGCGCTCTCCAAAATATTCTCTCCGAAGCAGACGGCGTGACAGCAACAACGACAGGAGATTCCAGTCTAGAACCTTGCCAGTGCTGCGCAACAAGCCACGCTCTAAAGCACATTCCGTAAAGCCGCGCGACATAAGCGATCTGATTGAGCAACAACTAGCCCATGAAACTTTGTCGTCCATTGTAGAAACAGATCAGCAATCGGAATTGACCTACGCCGACGAGCAAGACATAGAGGTTGGTTTAACTGCCGAACTTTTGGTTAGAATTAGTAGGAATGTTTTTCTGTTTTTAGCGCACTTTGTCGGCCGTTTGGCAAGCTCAAATTAGTGCAGTTGATTGCAACCTGCAATCGAATGGACCATCAGCAACAACCAGTGATAACTTGAAAAAAAATTCTATCTCTGCTCTGGCCTCTTGTGCAAAGGCAAGAAAGGAAGAATTCTTCTGTGGTCTGTGCAGCATTCGCTTAGAGGACGAGCTTGACGTGCTGGAGCACCTGGCACGTGACCACAACGTGCGACAGATGCACCCCGATCTATCGCTAAAACTCGAGGACTTGGTCGTCAAGAAAGTAAACAGACGCCGGTAAGGTGCTTCGCTCTTACGAAACCCCCGACAGATAATAGATCATCCTGTGACTAGAAAGTGACGGCCAACACATGCAAATGCTCCACTTGCGGTTCACCCGACAAACTTGGCCAAAATTTTGAGGCTGTTTGCATGTGATATATCCTCAAATTTTTTTCTTGAAAACTTTCAACATGAATAACTGAAAAACGTGGCCAAGCCCTAAAAAAGCGAAAGGGGAAGACAACTGCTATCTACTCTAAAAATATGGACAAACCCCTGAGTCTGGTGCAAAAAGATTTTTAGAAATGACTATCAAAATAGACGCTATTCAAGTGACAAGAGTGACAAGAGAACGACGCCGTTAGCTCCGACTGGAACCATCTGCTCTGCCACAAAGGCTCTTTTCCTGTCCCAAGTGCTGCCCTCTTCTTCCAACAGGAGACTCACATCCAATGCCACGCCCTGTCATGATAGGTACATCCTTTTTGCTTGGGCCACTTTTGTGCGAGAGAAACAGAAATAGACCATAAACTGGGTTAAAGTTGCGAAGCATTCTTTTAGTACGTAGTTGATTTCAGTGACAGTGTCACCCAAAACCATAAGCGTGCCAAGGACGAGCGCAAGGGGACTGGTGGTGGAGTTAAGTCTGGCAGAAGACAGACGCAGAGCTACGATTGCGGTCTGTGTCACAGAAGCTTCACCGAGTACAGACGGTTCTTGCAGCACAAAGTGGTGCACACTGGAGGGAAAGTGTCGGCTCTCCACTGCAGACGCTGCGCTTTCAAGTGCTACTGCAGGTCTGTGTTGCGAGCGCATCACAAAGCCCACCAACGGTTTACTTGACAGTCGTTCTGTGCTGACTGCGTGTCTACGTACCAGCCTGGCTTTACCTGTTTGTTGTTCAGGTGCTTTACTAAATACCGTACCGCTTCTAATTTCTAGTAATTCCGATCTTTTCGGTTGTTCTGCCTCACTACTGGTTACTTTGCCTGCAGAGGTAGAGAGAATACACGTTGGTTCAGTTTCAGTACCAAGTCGGTGCCGTGCCATATAGGAAATACAGTATTGATAAAGAAAAGTGTCCACTCCTTTTTGAACTTTACTCAAACGTTTCCTTCTCTGTCAGATCGTGCTCGATTTGGCTGAAATTTTCAGCAAAGATTAACAAGACCTACCTACGTATTTTACAAGTTAGGTGCGAAAATTCCCACTCCTTTATTTTATGACCCGAAAATTAGGAATCAAGGTGGTCCACTCTAATTTATTTTTTCGGTAATACAAGGAGTAGATTTCTGAAACTTGCTTGCCATTGGGCATAACATACTGATTGGGCAACCCTCTAGCACAAAGGCACTAAAACAGGGGTATTTTAAAAACATGATCGAAAATCGCATAGTTAAGAAATCTGTACCTTCTGGAATCAAAGCACTGAATCTATTGTTAATCAACACAGATTGTAGCAGGAAGTTCGACAAATGAATGAATCTGGTATTAAACTACTGTTCCACGCTTAGAAACCTTCCCTACAGCGTTTTTGAAAATCGAAAATCTTCAGAATCGTCATTTTGACGGTTTTACGGAGAGAAGTCATTTGGTATCTTTTTTAAATTCCCCAGTTTTAGTGCCCTTTGTGCTAGAGGGTTGCCCAGTCAGTATGTTATACCCA